>PQFF01000062.1:192841-255229 GCA_003547095.1 Diversispora epigaea | reverse complement strand
AAAAAAAAAAAAAAAAACTAAAATGATAATCTTTTTTTTTTTTTAGTGAAATATGAAAATCAATTAGTTTCAAATTATTTTATCATAATAATAAAATAGCCAATTTCAAATTCATGTACAGATCAGATATGTTCATTTTTAAATCTTTCAAACGTTTACCTATTGGTGGTTATATCTCAAATAAATTAAGTAAAAGTTGTATTGCTCGTTATAATAACTTAAATTTTCTCGACCATTGTAAACCTTTTAATGGATTTACGCGTGAAATTCATTCAGTCGAAAGTTATACGATTTCTGGAAATTACAAACGGTTTGCTCAAACTGTTTATGAGCGACCTTTAAAAATTCACGGTAATGAAGGTGTAATGGTTTCTAAAAGACGGACGCGAACTCGTGAAGTCAAGTCTACAAAACATTCAACTAAGCTTGCTCAAACCCAATTTTCTAAAGAAAGTTCGTCCGAATCATTAAATAATGATGCATTCAAATCTAACGCGGAAATAAAAACCATCAGTGATAAAAAAGATAAAAAAGCAAAAAAAGCAAAAACCACTAACGATAAAAAAACTAAAAATGAAAAGAAAGAAACAAAAGAAACAAAAGAAACAAAAGAAACAAAAGAAACAAAAGAAACAAAAGAAACAAAAGAAACAAAAGTTATCAGTGCTAAAACAACCGTCGTTAGTAATTCAAAAAAACGTAAACGTGGAAAAGCCAGTGATAAACCTTTTCCAGACATGATTTATAACATGGAATACATAAGATCTACATTTAAAGTAGAAGAAATCAATTCGAAACAAGATAATCAAACATGGATTCAACATCCTAAAAATTTTCTTTCTGGTCTTTTGAAAAGTCATGTTAAAGAGTATTTTGGTTCTTCCAATAATCCAATTCATCGGTCAACTGTCAAGTTGGAAATTAAGGGCATTGACATTGAGGCACACGGTGATGCATCGACCAAGAAAGAATCCGAGAGATTGGCTTTTTTGAACGCCTGTTATATGATTGAAGCTCAAGGTGCAATACAAGATGTGATCACAGAATCAAAAAATGTGAGCAGAAAAAAGAGTTCTGCAGAAAACGCTAAGAAATTTGTAACAGAATATTGTTCTCAGTTTAATTTTATTCCTAATTTTAGGATTTATGCTACAGGACCTGAAAGTAGTAAATCGTGGGAATCCGTAGTTGAATTTCCTGACCAAAATTTAATAGGTCGTGGTCGTGGAAAATCAAGAAAGGAAGCAGAAGATAAAGCAGCAGAACTTTTTAAAAAAAATGCTGAAGAATATCAATCCATTCATGGAACCGAAAATGTAGAGAGTATCATTTCAGAGGAACAAGCAAAAAATTTTACACAATTTTATTGTAAAATTCGTCAATTAAAAAAACCTAGAATTGAACTTAAAAGTATTGGTCTAAGTAGTGAGAAACAATGGGTCGCTTCAGTTATCGTTGAAAATGAAATCATCGGTAAAGGTAAAAGATCAAATAAACAAGAGGCACAAAGCATTTCATATTTGTCTGCAGCCATTAATTTACGTAGAGATTCTCCTAGACTTTGGGAGAAATTTCAGGTTAAAAAAGGTGAAAAAGGAACTAAGGAAAGACCAATACCAATGGTGAATGTTCAAATGAGTGATGAAACTTATCATTGCCTTGGTAGATTAATATCCGATGTGCGTGATGCCAATATGTTTAACCAAGAAGATAACTTTATGTCAAGTCAAAAATTAAAACAAAGTACTCAAAACAAACCTAATTTAAGCACAAGTAAAAGTAAAGAAAAATTTACAACTAAACAACTTGATGAAAAATCCAAGAAATTATATGATGATTTTCAAAAGTATCTAGTTTCTAAAGCTTCAGAAAAAATTCGGAATGATCGAAGTCAACTTCCTATTACTCATTATTCCAGTGTAATATTAGATGCTATTAATAATAATCCTGTAACTGTGATCGTTGGTTCAACTGGTTGTGGAAAAACGACCCAATTGCCTCAACTTATATTCGAAAAAACCATAATGGAAAATAAAGGTGCACATTGCAATATTATAGTAACGCAACCACGAAGAATAGCTGCCATATCGGTAGCTCAACGTGTCGCGCAAGAGCGTGCAGAAAAATTAGGACAAACTATTGGTTATAACGTTAGATTTGATGTGGTTAAACCAAATCCTGCGGGAAGTATTTTATATTGTACTACTGGTATATTTCTTCGAAGAATGCAAGAAGTGAAAAGTGGACGTGATTCATTAGAAGGAATTTCTCACATTGTTGTAGATGAAGTTCATGAAAGAGATATGGAAACCGATTTTATGTTGGTAATATTAAAGCAACTTCTTCAAGAAAAGAAAAAGAATAATCAACCACTTGTTAAATTAATTCTTATGAGTGCTACAATAGATACTGGTATTTTTTCAGAATATTTTGGAGAATTTTCTCCTGGTGGAAAATGTCCAATTGTCGAAGTCCCGGGAAAAATATTTCCAGTAAAACAGCACTTTTTAGATGACACTATTAAAGAACTCAAAAAAATTTATTTACCTTCCGATGTTCCGCAGCTTAACCAAAGGGAAACTATAAAATATGTTGAACGTGAATTTAAATATGTTCCTGAATTATCAGAATCATCAGAATCATCGGAATCATCGGAATCATTGGAATCATCAAAATCAACTGCAATAGAATTTGCGAGTAATAATGATAATATGAGTAATAATGATAATATGGATAGCGAAAATAAGATCGACAATGCATCTCTTGTACCACTATCAACAAATGCAACAAATGCAAATAATGCTAATGAAAACACAAACACAAATGTGCGTAAACAAAAGTCATTAATAGATATAGAAAAAGAAGAAGCCGAAATTCCCTATAGTTTAATTGCATTAGTCATCGCTCATATAATTCGTACAACTAATGAAGGTGCAATCTTGGTTTTCTTATCTGGTTTAGATGATATCAATTATGTCAATCGCTTCCTTACTAATCCGCCATATCCGCTTGGGATCGATTTCACCGATGAAACACGATTTAAATTGCACATACTTCATTCATCACTTCCTTCATTATCTCAACAAGAAGTATTCGATCCACTTCCAAGTCCCACAATGCGTAAGATTATTTTAGCCACAAACATTGCGGAAACTTCAATCACTATTAGAGATGTGGTTTATGTAGTTGATTCTGGAAAAGTTAAGGAAAATCGTTATGATCAATCAAGAAGAATGACAAGTTTAACTACTACATGGATAAGTACTTCAAATGCTCGACAACGATCAGGTAGAGCAGGTCGTGTTCGTGAAGGGGAATATTATTCGATGATGTCACGTGCTAGATATGAAAATCTTAAACCTTACGCGACTCCGGAGATTATGCGTTCGGATTTACAAGAAATTTGTCTACATATTAAAGCTCTCCGATTTTCAACTTCAATTGGAGATGTATTATCACAAGCCATTCAACCTCCAGATCCATCTAGTGTCCAAATTGCTCTAGAGAACTTAAGATCACTCCAAGCACTAGACAATGATGAAGAGTTAACACCATTAGGGAAGATTTTAGCTACACTTCCAATGGAACCAGGTTTTGGTAAAATGGTTTTATTAGGTGCTATTTTCCAATGCTTAGATCCGGTTTTAACAATTGCGGCATCCATGGGAACAAAAAGTCCATTCCATTCACCTCCATATGCAAAAGCGAGAGCTGACGAAATTCGATTTCAATGGTCTCAAGGAATGTGTTGTGATCATATGACGGTTTTAAATGCATTCATGAGATACAGTGAAGTTCAAGCTAATGAAAAATATAAAGATGTCACCGAATTTTGTACCGAAAATTTTCTCAGTAGGATAGATATGAAAACAATTGATCAGATTAAAGTTCAATTGTTAAACCTTTTACAACGTTCTGGAGTTGTACCATCATTTTATCAAAAGCGAGGACCAACTTATGATACTCATACATTGGGACCTCCTGAATATAATGTTAATTCTAATTGTGTACCATTGATTCGTGCTCTAATTTGCGCAGGTGTTTATCCGAACTTATCCGTTAAAGCTACTAAACAAGCACTTAGAACAAGACATGATCCTGTTACTGTAATACATCCTGCATCCGTGAATAGTAGAAAAGCTGCTAGATTATCATCAGATTCAAATAGTCCAATAGGTACACTTTATGCGTTCTCTGAGAAGGTTAAGGCTACCGGATCATCGATATTTCTTCGTGGAACTACTCGGGTCGATCCACTATCAGTAATTTTATTCGGAGGAGCCGTTGAAACTAAGAGAGAAAATGATAATCTTAATCTTGTTGTTGATGATTGGATTAAATTTAAAGGTGATGAATACGCACTTAATTTGACGGTTTATCTGAAAAATTATTTAGAACAATGCTTAACTCAAGTATTTGAAAGATTAGAGGTTTCACATTCATATGTTCGTAGAGGTGGTAAATTAGCGGGACAATTGAGATATGATGATGAACTAGTAAAAAATAGACTTGTTCAGGGTTTAGCAGAAGTTTTAGAGTCGGCGGAACAGGACCAATTAGAACTTCAAAGACTTCAAGCTATGGAGAACGAAAGATCAGGGCGAAGACCAAGGAAGATACTTAGAGTCATCTAAATTTTATAAATTATAAATTTTTTTATTTCAACGGAGTCATGCCCGCAATGAACTTTATTGATTAAAAAAAAACATTCACAGATACCTTAGATTTTAACGTTTGATTAAAATTTAGATTTCATTAATTCCGTTATTCTAATGTATAATATCATTTTTCAACTCTTTAGACTTTTATTAACGATTATCAAATCTTATTTAAATTCTTTTGCACTCTCTTTACGGATAACCAATTTATTTAATTTATTTAATTTATTTATTAATTAATTAATTATTGTCAAAAAAAAAAAAATTTTACCAAAATCTTTTCATTAAAGTTTAGAACAGAGAATAAATGACTGCTTTTTGTCTTTTTTTTTACAATGATTTTTTATGTTAGAGGATTCTTTGGTAATATTTAAATAAATCAATCTCAAATAATAATATCAATTCAGGAATTTAAAAAGGTAAATTGCATAATGAAATAAAAATATTCTAAAAGAGGAGAGAAGGAAATAAAAAAAAGGTTTCCGTTACACCACACTTATGGGATACTCAAATCGTAATGTAATGTTTCTTTTATTTCTTTGCGTAATATAACATATAATATACATATAATATACATAACATATAATATACATAACATATAAATATAACGTAACATATAATATAACGTAACATATAATATTTACAATGCAGGACTTGTAGTAGCAGATATTCCATTCGTCATAGAATTGATTGTCGTCGTTGGTGTCGTAACAATGTTACCCATAAAATAATCTACTGGATATGTAATTTTTGTTGTTGATTGTTGTGAAGTTGTTGATGAATTGGAATTTGATGGTGACATGCCTACAAAACCTCTTCTATCTCTACGTCTCATAAATAATTTCCAATTATTTTTTAATTTTCCCAAAATTCTATCCATATCTTTTTGTTTCTCATCATCAGAAAGAATAGATGATAAAATATATGACATTTGTAACATTCGAGCTGCTGTATCAGTTACAGGAATTCCTGAATCAAAATCATGAAATAATTTATTAAATGCATCTAAAATAAAATAAAAATAAAATTGATGTTAATAATAATAATTATAATAATAATGATAATAATGATAATTTAACAATTTAATTTTACCTTCCACTCTTTCACCTATTGGTAATATTACATGATCTCTAAAACTCATTAATACTAAATGTCTTACATTCATATTATCTCTATCTCTTTGATGTTGTGATGATACTTGAATTTGTAATGGAAGGAAAACCCCTTCAAAATAAGGGATCACCGTTCCAAAATAAAATGACCATAATTCAACTAATCGAGAAACAAGTTTTTCATCAGGAACTCCTCGTAATTTTCCATTTATTGTTGACATTCCGTTTAATAAGAGACCATTAATATCATCATATATTGATTTTAATGAACGTTCTTTTATGCAACCCCTAAAAATTATTAAAAATAAAATGATTAAAAAATTGAAAAAAAATAAAAATAAAAATAGAAATAAAAAAATAAAATGATTAAAAAATTGAAAAAAAATAAAAATAAAAATAGAAATAAAAAAATAAAAAATAAAAATAAATAAATAAAAATTGTTATGAAAAGATTGAATTCGAATTTTAAATTAATCAATTGATTTTTACCTTACCAATTCATTCAAATCTTCAATACATGCCTTTAATCCTTCACCATTAAATAATGGTAAAACTTTTTTTTTTAATGATCCCCATTTATCATATTTATCATGTTCTTGTTCTTTTTCAATGATATCATGTACTGGCCGTGATGGTGATAATATATTATTATTATGCGTTTGATTTGAACTTGTACTATCTTTTAAATTAACTGTAATAGAACCAGTAGATAAGGATTTCTCATGAAAGGGTCCACCAGAAGAAGAAACCGAGTATAGGGTGGACGTGGAATTTGATCGTTCCATGAGAGGTGTCAACGGGATTAAAGAGGAGGGTGAAGTTATATTCATAATAGAAGAGGCGGCTGAAGAACTTGAGGAGGCAAAACCATTACGACCTGAAAAAGAAGGTGGGGTACGATAAGAAGAGACAAGTTGAGCCTGCTGAGTCGCCTGACGTTGTTGTTGAGAAGAAGAAGACCATGTTCCATTTCCTTCAGTCGTTTGAATATTTGTTGTTCCACTTGGTTGAGTAAGTGGTGCAATATAGTTGGCACTTGAAGAAGAAAAGGAAGGTAAACTTGTACTTATTGGAGTTTGATGAGGGAATGAAGAATTTGAGGAAGTTGAGGAAGTACTCAATGAATTATAAGTTTGAGCTGAATGGGGTGATTCGCCCATTCCTTGTAAAGGATTTAAGCTCATTGTAAAAATTGTAAAAATCGTAAAAATCGTAAAAATTGTGAATTTTGATCCAATTCTTGTGCGACTATTACTATTGGCTTTTTTTTTTTTGCTGCAAAAATATTTTAATGTAAAAAAAAAATGGGAATATCACTTGTTGCAATACTTCTTTTAACAAATTCTTCTTCTACTCGGCCTCAATTTGTTTTTCATTACCCAAAGATCCCGAAGAGACGCGACGAATTTGATGAATTGGTAGATTCTGACGAGGAATTTGGTGATTTAATTGAAAACGATGTTATAAATTGGCCCTATGGGGCCACAGGCGCNAAGAAGAGACAAGTTGAGCCTGCTGAGTCGCCTGACGTTGTTGTTGAGAAGAAGAAGACCATGTTCCATTTCCTTCAGTCGTTTGAATATTTGTTGTTCCACTTGGTTGAGTAAGTGGTGCAATATAGTTGGCACTTGAAGAAGAAAAGGAAGGTAAACTTGTACTTATTGGAGTTTGATGAGGGAATGAAGAATTTGAGGAAGTTGAGGAAGTACTCAATGAATTATAAGTTTGAGCTGAATGGGGTGATTCGCCCATTCCTTGTAAAGGATTTAAGCTCATTGTAAAAATTGTAAAAATCGTAAAAATCGTAAAAATTGTGAATTTTGATCCAATTCTTGTGCGACTATTACTATTGGCTTTTTTTTTTTTGCTGCAAAAATATTTTAATGTAAAAAAAAAATGGGAATATCACTTGTTGCAATACTTCTTTTAACAAATTCTTCTTCTACTCGGCCTCAATTTGTTTTTCATTACCCAAAGATCCCGAAGAGACGCGACGAATTTGATGAATTGGTAGATTCTGACGAGGAATTTGGTGATTTAATTGAAAACGATGTTATAAATTGGCCCTATGGGGCCACAGGCGCCACAGGAGAGATAGATAGCAGTTCTTTTAAATCACATTCGTTTAAATCATGTCTCCGTGATAATACTATAGAAGATTTAAATTCATGTAAACAATCAACAGACAACAATAATGGAAAAGACATTGAACCTAATGATTCTATTAATAAATTGTTCGGATTTGAAACGGGACTTCTTGCAGACATTCTTTGTCCTAAAACCAACAGTTCTAAATTTCAACTTTCGATTGATAATTTGACCATAGTTGGACAACCAGTATTTCTTGAAAAACAGAATACATTTACGGATACATTTAAGCAAAAGGAGGAATTAGATGAAGACGAAGAATTACAAGATCAATTAATGAAACATAGTAATAATCAATTAAATAATAACAATAATATTTCTTCAACAATTTCAAACCAAGATTTGACGTTTTTTCATCTTGTTTTCGTTCTCGAACCCCCTGAATTGGAACTTGAAAGACAGGTCGATAATATATATAAGCATGTTATTACGAAATTAACTGCAGCATTGGAATACGAACAACGACGAAGTGATTATGTTAGGAAAGAAGCTGATTTAATTCTTTATTTAAGAGAAAACATGGGTAAAAGATAATTACTTAATTTATATTTTTTTAAAAAAAAAATGCATACATATATATGAATAAATATAAAAAATACGCTTAAAGTAATTTTTAAATAATTAGGAACGACTTCTATGGATGAATTAATGGAACTTATGTTGGAGAAAAGTACATTAGCTAATACCATTCGTCAAGTTTATGATTCAATATCAACTGATAATATAGCTCATGTATTGGTCAATGATTATATTGAGCTTTCTTTGCAAATTCCTCCACTCTCTCCTACTATGTTTCTTACTCCTGAAAATAATATGGCGGGTTATGAATATGCGCATTATCCAGTAATAGCTCCATATCATACTTTATTATTACTCGATGATCCAGAAGAGATTTTAAAGAATATTCCATTAGATGCAAATCCAACACTTGTTCAGTTGGTACAAATATTGACACCTACACAACGGTATGTAAGTAAAGAAACATAATTTAAGTTATGTGATAATATATATATATATATATTGTTACGGTTTAAAATATAATTAAAATTTTGATATTTTTTTTTTTTAAATTTTAGTTTAGCAGATTTATGTGCAGTATTGGATTGTTCTCTGGCTCAAATATTTAGAATTGCTGCTCACTTGATTTATTGGAAAAAAGCAAAGATTATCGACGTAATTAGTGTACGAAACACGTACGTCGTTTCACCTACAGCAGATATGAATTCGTAAGATATTTTACATATTATTTATTCGTTTAGAATTTAATTCTTTAAATTATTTAATTAATCATTTTTTATTATTATTATTATTATTATTATTATTAATATTATTATTATTATTATTATTATTATTATTATTATTATTATTATTATTATTATTATTATTATTATTATTATTATTATTATTATTATTATTATTATTATTATTATTATTATTATTTTTATTTTTATTTTTATTTTTATTTTCATTAAGTTTACAAATTCATATTGAATATTTCAACCAACATTTCCCGGAGGCTCTTGATCTTGTTACTATTCTTGGCTCACTTTCTACTCCTAAACCATATTTTATTAGTACTAATGTTTTCAGAGATCATCGTACTATGTACCTTGAGGCTATGACTTATTTGTTAAGAAAAGATCTTGTCGTTCAATTACATGCATATATTTTCTTCATGATACCACAACATATTAAGATGGGTGAAGATCGTCCTTCAAATACAGATGTTAATAACAATGGTGGAATGTGTGATACCGGTTTAATTTCACCTTATGATAAAGCATTAGACAGCGAAAGATTATGGTTAAATAAATTTGTGGAAAGTCGAAGCAAAGATCAAACCAATGAATTTAAAGTCATTTTTAAAAGGTAAATTAAATTTTTTTTTTTTTTACGACGATATTCAATATATTGTTTAAGTCTAATTCTTACTGTTTAATCTTATAATGTTTTTTTTTTACATTATTAAAGTTTAATCAAATATTTCAATGGTAAACATCACGTGGAAGAAATACTCTTTCGCGAAACTATCAAACCTAGGGATTTGGGAAAAGTATTAAGTTTATTCAGCAAAGATGAACTTACAATTGTTTGGTGTTAAAATTAATTTAAAAGGTAATCTTTTTCATTCCTGTATTCATATATAAATTATTTTGTATTTTTTAACATTATGTACATTATTGTGATATATATTTTTCAATAAATAATTAATAATTAATAATAAATAAAATAAAATTATTTAATATATTACCTACAATCAATCAATCTTTAAACATTATCCCTTAAACGGTAAATCATGTAAATTGCAGAAATAATTAGTAACTTGTGACGTCACTACCGTTTAAGGGATAATGTTCTGTGTAACAATTTACGTATAAAGGGTGACAAAACAACAGACGTGACACGGGTGACTTGTTATATGAAATTTCTTGGTCTAAACAACATAAAGAAAAAGAAAATGTCATCGTATGTATTTAAGACATTTTTTTTTATTAAACAAAATATTTAAATTATCGAATTTATTAATTATGAATTCTATTAGAAAGATAATTTATCTTTTCTAATGATTTCAATCAATCTAGAACACCACCACCACTTCCACCTTTACCTAAATCTTCTTTGACACCAAAACAAATTACCATATCAGAAGAACATTCTGTTTTGCTTACAAAAAGGTAAGTAATTATTTTGTAAGATCACTTTATATTGAACAAAATTATTAATATTTAAGTTATTGATCTTAATTTTTTTTTTATTTTGGATCATATAAAAAAGTAAAGAAGAATTAGAAGACCTCCTTAATAATGATATAGTTTTTGAATCATTCCTGGAAACTGTGGAACCATTGAGGGGAATGAATGCATTACAGAATGAAGTGATGTTAAATAATAAATTACATGCAGGTAAAATATTTAAGAAAGATTATTATTTTAATATATCACTAATATATTATTATATATTATTATTATTATTATCATCATCACCATCATCATTATTATTATTTAATCTATTTAATCTTTATAAAATTTTATGAATTGAAAAAGAAAAAACCTTGTCACAAGAACAAGAATTAATTCAATTGCAACAAAAAGTGGAATCAAAAGAAAAAGAATTTAAAGAACTTTATTCCACTTTACAAGAAAAAAATCAAATTCAACAAGAATCACTACAGGTTGATTAAATTAAATTATGGATAAATCTAATTGTAACAACATGTTACATGTTACAACTATTAGTAGAGCCAATAAAATAGTTTAATCTATGTGTAACTTAAAAGTAAAATTCTAAATATTATTGGCTAATACAAGGTTGTTACAAGTAACATGTTGTTACAAATACATTTATTCTTAAATTATTATCATCAATGACTTACCTATTTTTATTTTTATTTCATTTTTTTGTAAAAAAAAAATTATAACTAAATTTATTTATAATTATATTCAAATTTACAGAGATTTTCTCCATCTGTCCTTTTGACAAAACTCAAATCTGAAGTTCACCAATCTGATGAATTATCAGAACAAATGGCTGCATCATTTTTATTGGATAAATTGGAATGTGATCAATTTTTAAAACATTATAAAGAAATAAGAAAAGTATATCATATGAGAAATGCAAAAGCTGAAAGAGCTAGTAAAAAACCAGAAATATTAGGTTTAGGTTTGTAGATTATATATTTTATGTATTTTAGAAATCAATTATAAATTAATTACTTTTTTTTTTTTTTTTGTATATTAATATTCTTTTATTGTATTATTTANGTTACAACTATTAGTAGAGCCAATAAAATAGTTTAATCTATGTGTAACTTAAAAGTAAAATTCTAAATATTATTGGCTAATACAAGGTTGTTACAAGTAACATGTTGTTACAAATACATTTATTCTTAAATTATTATCATCAATGACTTACCTATTTTTATTTTTATTTCATTTTTTTGTAAAAAAAAAATTATAACTAAATTTATTTATAATTATATTCAAATTTACAGAGATTTTCTCCATCTGTCCTTTTGACAAAACTCAAATCTGAAGTTCACCAATCTGATGAATTATCAGAACAAATGGCTGCATCATTTTTATTGGATAAATTGGAATGTGATCAATTTTTAAAACATTATAAAGAAATAAGAAAAGTATATCATATGAGAAATGCAAAAGCTGAAAGAGCTAGTAAAAAACCAGAAATATTAGGTTTAGGTTTGTAGATTATATATTTTATGTATTTTAGAAATCAATTATAAATTAATTACTTTTTTTTTTTTTTTTGTATATTAATATTCTTTTATTGTATTATTTATTTATTTTTTTAGTTAACTAAATTATATCATTTTCATGTGAGAGATATAGATTTTAATAATAAAACATGAGGACCTTTAACCTGTCCCCGGGTAATATGTAGATTCTTTTCCTGTTCCCTATGTCCCCTCCGAATTTGATTGGTCCATAATTTGAAAGGTGAGCCGGAAAAATTTCACGTGGGAGATTGAGGAGGTGACAAATGTCGTGTGACAAATATGGTAAAAAAAATTCTGTCCCAAGATATTTAATAAAAATCGATATTCGAAAGGTGTGACGCATGGTGACATAGGATAAGAGTCTATACCCAGGGTATAGGTTAAGATTTCCCATAAAACATTATGTTTATTATATTTGATCATAATAAAAAATAAAAATAAAGCTTTCATTCAATTATAAAAGATTTTATTTTATTTTTTATCTAATATAAAGAATAATTATTTAAATAAATAAATTGTAATTTCTCACATCTTTACACGTGATCGTATATAAAGTAACGCCAATCATTCAACAAATTTAACGCGTTTTTTAATGTTTTAATGTTTTAGTGTGATGTAATATTTATTAGTTTCATATATACAATATATACAGTATAAACAACATCTTTAATTTTTAAACTGTTGATATATTTTTTGTTCTACTGTATTTATTAATATTATTAATGTTATTTATTATTATGATAACTTTGCAGATTTAGGACCATTGCAATGAGTCGTAATAAATTAACGTTAAAAACTGGATCGGCTCGTGCTAAAACGGTTGGAAAGGCCACTAACGCTTCGATGTCACGTACCATTCGAGTTCGAACCATGTCTCTTAAAGACATTCAAGAAAGTTTTAAACCTAATCCTGCATCACTTGAAGAAATCTTATCAAGTAAATCATCTAATGATGCTGACAGAAAAAGATCACAAACGTTGATTGGAAGTGGCATCAAAAGACATTCTTATCGCGTTGAGGTAGCATTGTAGTATGAAAGTTTTTTTCTTTATATATAATTCTATTGACTAATCTATTGACCCGCCTATCAACTCATATAATGTGTTAAAGAAGCCTCGTGATTCAAGAACGTCCCTTTATACTGGTGCATTGCGCGTACCTCGCAATAATAATTTGAAAAAAGAAAATCGGAGAACGATGGGTGGCAATACAGTGGGTAAAATTCAAAAAATACTAATCACCTTTAATTTTCATGATTTAAGATAATCAATACAATCCTTGATTAATAGTTATCAAATTCAAGATTGTCCACTCTCCGTGAATCGAATATACCATTGAAACGTGAAATTCCGAAGATCAAGCTTAATGTCAATAAAATCAATCAATCATTCGCGTCTAGATCTTCGAAGATGCAGAAAGATTTATCAACAAATAATAATAAAAATAAAAACAACATTAGGAAATCTTTAGCGATCGCACCTTCAGTTTTACGTAGCACTTCTAAAAAAAATGAGATTCGAAGAACAAAGGCTGGCAATACAGTGGGTAAAATTCTGGAAACATTAATGCCCTTTTTTTTCATGATTTAAGATAATCAATATAATCCTTGATTAATAGTTATCAAATCCAAGATTGTCTACTCTCCGTGAATCGAATATACCTTTGAAACGTGAAATTCCGAAGATCAAACTTAATATCAATCAATCATTTGCGTCCAGACCTTTGAAGATGCAGCAACAAGATTTATCGGCAAATCATAATAATAATAATAATAATAATAGAAAATCATTAGCGATCGCACCTTCACTTTTGCGTAGCACTTCTAAAAAAAATGAGATTCGGAGAACAATGATTGGCAATACAGTGGGTAAAATTCAGAAAATATTAATCACCTTTTTTTTTCCATGATTTAAGATAATTAAATACAATCCTTAATTAATAGTTACCAAATTCAAGATTATCTACTTTCCGTGAATCGAATATACCATTGAAACGTGAAATTCCGAAGATCAAGCTTAATAACAATAATATCAATCAATCATTTGTTTCCAGACCTTTAAAGATGCAACAACAAGATTTATCAGCAAATAATAGTAATAATAATAATAATAATAATAACATTAGAAAATCATTAGCGATCGCACCTTTAGCTATGCGTAGCAATTCTAATAAAAAAAATGAGATTAGAAAATCTTTAGCTGCTACCTCTTTAGCCATACGCGATACAATGCTTGAAACAACTCGAATGATTAAACCTGTACAAAGAGTTCCATCTTCAATGACTAGACGCATGACTACATCTTTAATTAATAAGGAATCAGGAGTACCAAGTAAATTATCATCATTATTGATTAATTATTATTATTATTTTTTTTAAAAAAAAAAGAAAAAAAGAAAACATAAATATTGAACATTAAATATTTATTAAATCAAACAGCAATTGAAATACAACAAATGAAACAAATACAACAGAATTCAGTACAACAACAACCATCACAACCAGATAATCCACAAATATTATATGAAACAGTGATAGAACCTATGAAACGTTTGAGCCTAAAATCAAATCCAGTTTCTACGAAAGTTACAAAAGTTTCAAATGAAAATCATCTTCCTACCGTTGAACAGTTTAGGCTATATGAAGAGTTAGAAGAACTCGAAAAGCAGTTGGAATTAGAAATTTCTGAGGATTTGGCTGATATATAAATAAAATTTCTATTATAACAGCTTTTTGATTGATAATTATATTAACCATATTAACTATTTCAACTAATGTATCAAATGCAAAAAAAAAAAAAAGAAAAAATTGACTTGATTTTAATCTTCATTGATGATTATTTGCTTTTGTTCATCAAGATTTCTAAGGATTTATAGAAATTATAAACTGTGATTCTTTCAACTTTTCTTTTAGGATTTATATATAGAAAGTATTCTCATGTGATTTTAAAATTGAGAAGAAAAAAATCTCATTTGTATTGGTTAAATATTTTTTAAAGATTTATTTAATCACTGGTTAATTTAGACAATTAATATATTAATAACCATATCATATATATAAAATGTTCTTTTAAATTAATTAAACTTTGAAACTTTTTCATCAGGCCATTATTTGTTTTTCTCAGTGATAGTCAATTACCCAACCTGCCAAAGTTAAAATAATTCCAGGTTGGAGTCTGTTTTTCTATGAAAGGTGATCATGATGCCGGATTTCACGTGAAATCATTACGCAAGGCCGATATATATTATATATATATAGACAATATACAATGTATGTACACATATACACATATCTTTTTATAAATGGGACCTCCAGCATTAGTAGAGGGAGAAGCTATGGAAGTTGAAGTAGGTGGTGTAAGCGAGAATGGCAATATCGTTAATGGTTCTGGACCTGTTACAATACCTTTATCAGGAAATGTTCCGGGAGTTGGACAACCAAATTCTATACAAAATGATAATAGGAATGGTGGTGGGGGAGGATATCCTATTAGGAAGGCATATGGAACTCGACATGGAGCAGGGTACAGTAACAATAGTAACGCACAACGAGCTGTTTTTGACGGTAAAAGGATGAGAAAAGCAATACAAAGAAGAACAGTAGATTTTAACTGTTCAATTGGAAAATTTTTACAGGCAAGTTTTAAAAATTTTTTTTGATTTTTGAAGATAAGTTTTAAATTTTATTTTTGATTTTAATTAATTTTTATTAATAACTTTTGAATAGGATTGTGTTTGGATGAAAGATCATAGAGACACTAAATTTTTACGACCCAAACCAAACTTTATTATAGATGTAAAACCGAATTTTATTGATTTATTAGCATAGACCTTTTTTTTTTAAAAAAAAATAAATAAAAATTTAATTAATTTCATTTAAAATATTTAAATATTTATTCAGCTTTTACCACCTTCTGCATACTTACACAATCCAGTTAATGCAGTTGCTACTAAATATGTACATACTTCAACTAATAAGAATCGATATCCTGTTAACGTTGTTCGGGTACGTAACTTATTGATAATTTATTTATTGGTAAATTGGTAATTTACGATTGATTAACAATTATTTCTTTTTTATAATATATTTAAAGTGGACACCGGAAGGCAGACGACTTATCACAGGATTATCCAGTGGGGAATTTACATTATGGAATGGATTGACATTTAACTTTGAAACTATATTACAGGTATGTTTCAATCTTTTTTTTTTTTTTTTTTTAATCCCGTTTGATCAATTGCTTTTCCTTCTTCTTCGTTTTATTATGTTTTCTTCTTCTTCTTCTTCTTCGATGATATATTTTCAATTTGGGATTATAAAACATTATAAGTGTCATTTGTTTTTCTTATGTAATTTTTTAAAAAAAAGAATAAAAATAAAAATAAAAGATGGATTAAATTATAATAATCCAATTTTTATGGCACTACAAATACTATATTTATCTATTTATTTATTTTTTTGTATGAGTATTTTTTTTTTTGACGATAGTTTTGTGATCTATCTAAAATTTTGAA
The DNA here is from genome assembly GCA_003547095.1 of Diversispora epigaea. Classification (NCBI taxonomy): domain Eukaryota; kingdom Fungi; phylum Glomeromycota; class Glomeromycetes; order Diversisporales; family Diversisporaceae; genus Diversispora; species Diversispora epigaea. Next base: position 238,561 of record PQFF01000062.1, on the reverse strand, counting down.
TAAAATCAACATGAAAGTTTTAAATAGAGAAATAATATATATAATACATTTTCTTTTTCAAAAAAAAAGGGCAAACTATAAAAATTTAATTTTTGTATTTACACTTTTCAACATATTTTTCGATTTTCCCTTTTTGATCTTTGTTGATCTTGCGATATTTATTCGATAAATGTCAATAAGGCTCATGAATCAGCAGTACGAGCGATGAAGTGGTCTCATAACGATAATTGGATGGTTACAGCTGATCATAAGGGTATTATAAAGTACTGGCAATCCAACATGAATAATTTGAAGATGTTTGAAGGTCATAAAGAGGCAATTCGAGATTTATCGTGCGTACATCAAAAAAAAAACAAATTTATTATTTTCTATATTATGATAATTATAATCGTGATTCTAATTTAATTAATTAATAAAATATTACAATAAATCTCTTATATAATGATAATAGTTTTTCTCCTACTGATACAAAATTTGCAACTTGTTCTGATGATGGAACTATAAAAATTTGGGATTTTAATGAAGGAATTGAAGAAAAAGCTTTATCTGGTTAGTTTTTAATTCCAAATTCGTTCGTTTATAATATAGATGAATAAAAAAAAATGAAATTAAAAATGAAATTCTTTTTTAGGACATGGATGGGATGTTAAAGTTGTTGATTGGCATCCATATAAATCACTTTTAGCATCCGGATCAAAAGATAATTTAATTAAATTTTGGGATCCCAAATCTGGAAAGAATGTTGACACATTGTAAGTCTTGAAATTATTATTTTTTATAAAATAATTTGAATAATTTACTAATCATTTTTTTTTAAAAAAAAAAAATTCTTCAGTCATGGACACAAGAATATAATTCACGGTTTACAATGGAATAAAAATGGAAATTGGTTAGCAACCGCTTCTAGAGATCAATTAGTTAAGGTATATGATATTAGGATGATGAAAGATTTACAGACATTTCGTGGTCACAATAAGGAAGTTTGTTGTAAGCATTTCCATTTCTTATTTAAGTTTTTTTCTTTTTTCTATTTTATCACAGAAATTATTTTTTATTTATTTTATTTATTTNGTTTTTCTCCTACTGATACAAAATTTGCAACTTGTTCTGATGATGGAACTATAAAAATTTGGGATTTTAATGAAGGAATTGAAGAAAAAGCTTTATCTGGTTAGTTTTTAATTCCAAATTCGTTCGTTTATAATATAGATGAATAAAAAAAAATGAAATTAAAAATGAAATTCTTTTTTAGGACATGGATGGGATGTTAAAGTTGTTGATTGGCATCCATATAAATCACTTTTAGCATCCGGATCAAAAGATAATTTAATTAAATTTTGGGATCCCAAATCTGGAAAGAATGTTGACACATTGTAAGTCTTGAAATTATTATTTTTTATAAAATAATTTGAATAATTTACTAATCATTTTTTTTTAAAAAAAAAAAATTCTTCAGTCATGGACACAAGAATATAATTCACGGTTTACAATGGAATAAAAATGGAAATTGGTTAGCAACCGCTTCTAGAGATCAATTAGTTAAGGTATATGATATTAGGATGATGAAAGATTTACAGACATTTCGTGGTCACAATAAGGAAGTTTGTTGTAAGCATTTCCATTTCTTATTTAAGTTTTTTTCTTTTTTCTATTTTATCACAGAAATTATTTTTTATTTATTTTATTTATTTAATTCATTTGCAGTTCCGACAGCTGTATCATGGCATCCGTTCCATGAAAGGTTATTAGCAACGGGTGGATCGGATGGATGTTTAATGTATTGGATTGTTGGGTAAAGTATTACTTTATTCTCATTTCTTTTTTTTTTTATTAAATTTTATATAATTTATAAATTATAATTTGTAATTTATTGTGACTGAATTGTTCTTGGTCAATTAGGCAAGATTCATTAGTGGAGGCTGTAGAATTTGCTCATGATCAAAGCGTTTGGTCACTTGATTGGCATCCCATCGGTCACATATTAGTTTCTGGTTCAAATGATCATTCGACAAGATTTTGGACAAGAGCTCGACCTGGTGACACAGTACAAGACAAGTATCATGTTGGTAGACAAAAAGCCGAAGAACTTGGATTAAAAGATGTTGATAGTGAAGACGGTATGTTTGTAAAAATGTTAATTGATAATCATAACAATTTTATTCACTTTCCATTATTTATAATTTTGCGTTATTATAATTTATATTAACATAAAAATTATAAAAATTTAATTAATTATTTTTTAGAAGACGATTTCGTTCCAGGTTTAACATTTAGTAATAATGGAGGTTTAATGAGTGGCTTTCTACCAGTTCCTATGAATCCTTATTCTGTACCTAGACCAGATTTTATGCAACAATTTAATCAAGTTGATCAAAAACAACCTCTTACTCCACCAAAACTTTTTGATGGTGCAGATATTTCTTATGTACCTAACAATGAAAATAAAGTTGATGAGTTACCAGGTCTTGGATTATTACAGAATAATCCTCAAATACCCCCAGGTTTAAATTTAAATAATATACCATCAGGTAGAGGTCAACCAGGAATCGGTAACACGGGATCTCGTCCCCAACCACTTCCACAACAACAACAATTTCAACAAAGACCTCTATTTCAAATTTCCACTCAATCACAATTACAACGACCACCACAACAACAATTACCTCAACAACGACAATTACAACCACCACCTCTACAACAACGGCAATTACAACCACCTCCACAACAATTACAACAACAATTGCGACCGCCACAACAGCAATTACCTCAACAATTGCGGCCGCCACCACAACAATTACAACCACCACAACAGCCACATCAATCACATCAATCACATCAACCACATCATCCACATCATCCACCACAGCAACTACATCAGCCACCGCATTTACAACCGCCACAGCAATTACCACAAATACAACCAACACAACACCTACCGCCACAGCAGCAACTACAACCTCCGCAACAACGTCCTCACTGGATGCCACAACAAAATGAAGGACCTGGTGGAAGAGGTAGCCCTGCACCACGACAAGGGCAGCAAAATCAACAACCACCGCGTTGGAATAATCAACAAAGCGGGGGTTATCAACAACAACAGCAGCAACAACAACAACAACAACAACAACAGCAACAGCAACAACAGCCGTATTATCAAAAACGATGGAAATAAATTAATTTATTAATTACTCATTTTTTATTAGATTTTTTTAAAAATAATTTAAAATTTCTAGAAACAATAATTCAAGTTATCAAATTGTTTCGTTCGGAACTCAATGTACGGTATTTTTACACTAAATATAATTATAATTTAAAATAGAATTATTTCTTATTTTCTAAAAGAGGAGAAGATTTGTTATACGTTTTTATTACAAAAATAAATTAAAATTAAAATTTGTAAATCTGTACTACTTTACTTTTTCGTTTGATTTTTTTATTGGTATCTTGAAATACAATTAAGAAATAAAATGTACAAATGATAACTTTTAAAATGAAACATATTTTGTGTATTTTACATATCTGTATTTACATGATATCTTTGTGTAATCTTACGTGTCTTGTGTATTTTACATATCTTCTCGGAGAAAACCCTGTTTACGGATCTATTTCAAATGATGCATTAAAGTTTTTGACATTTATAAAATTTTATTATGTTTTATTTTATTATATTTTAGAATGATTCATAGGTTTTTTAAAAAAATAAAATTCCTATTTTTTCATCTCTATTGGTAATTTTCTACTATGCTACTAGTGACTAATATGAACTTTTTTTTTTTTAATATAAATAATAATGTATATTGGAGAGTATATATATATATGTGTGTGTTATGTATGTAATATGTGTAAATAATAAATTAGTGTTCTATACAAAGAGATTAAAGAAATAAAAAAAAAATGATAATAATACAAGCATGAATTAAAAAAAAAAAAAAAACTATACAACAGAATAAAAAAGGAATTTTTTTGGGGGGAAAAATAAATAAATAAAGAAATATAATAATAATAATAAATGAAATAACAATGAGAGATTAAATATTTTAATATATTATATCTCGATCNCTTTTTCGTTTGATTTTTTTATTGGTATCTTGAAATACAATTAAGAAATAAAATGTACAAATGATAACTTTTAAAATGAAACATATTTTGTGTATTTTACATATCTGTATTTACATGATATCTTTGTGTAATCTTACGTGTCTTGTGTATTTTACATATCTTCTCGGAGAAAACCCTGTTTACGGATCTATTTCAAATGATGCATTAAAGTTTTTGACATTTATAAAATTTTATTATGTTTTATTTTATTATATTTTAGAATGATTCATAGGTTTTTTAAAAAAATAAAATTCCTATTTTTTCATCTCTATTGGTAATTTTCTACTATGCTACTAGTGACTAATATGAACTTTTTTTTTTTTAATATAAATAATAATGTATATTGGAGAGTATATATATATATGTGTGTGTTATGTATGTAATATGTGTAAATAATAAATTAGTGTTCTATACAAAGAGATTAAAGAAATAAAAAAAAAATGATAATAATACAAGCATGAATTAAAAAAAAAAAAAAAACTATACAACAGAATAAAAAAGGAATTTTTTTGGGGGGAAAAATAAATAAATAAAGAAATATAATAATAATAATAAATGAAATAACAATGAGAGATTAAATATTTTAATATATTATATCTCGATCATCAACACCTAAAGCTTTCATCACTTGTTCCAATTTTTCTTCGACTGTCATCATTCCCACCCTTTCTTCTCCTTCATTTTCTAATTCTACATTACCTAATCCACGAGTCATTTCTTCAAGTAATCTTGGTAAAGTTACATCTTTAGCAAAATATACACTTGTTCTTGGTACAAATTTTTCATTATTATTATTATTATTAATATTATTATTATTCTTATTATTATTATTATTATTATTATTATTATTATTAATATTATTATTATTATTATCAATTTGTCCATCATGAGATTTGTTACGTGGCATTACTCCAGGTAAATGCAACGGGCTTGGTATCGTACTATCATCTTCTGCAAAAGAAGAATTATAATAATTATCATCAAGATAACTATATCTCGAATCTAACATATCGTCATCATATAAATCATCATAAATGTCTTTAGAAACTTCTTGTGTCCAATATTGATCGTAGGAATAATCATTACTACCATTATAATAATAACTATATCTATCTTGAATGTCTTCATCTCGTAATCCATTTACCACTTGCCAAACAAATGAACCATCTGACATTTCTAATACTTCAACATGTTGATCTAGCAACATTTGTTGTTGTTGTTGTTGTTCTTCTTCATTATTATTACTTAATTGTGTTGTATCGGTGTCACGTTTTGAACGTTTGATATCTTTGTTTTCTTCTTCTTCTTCTCCTTCATCATCACCTTCTTGATCTGAATATGTATAATAATCATATAAACTTTCTCCATATGAACTTTGAATACTTTTTCCACCTGTGGATTTTCGGTATTTATTTAATATCGAATTTGTTGATATGATACTTGATTTACTTGTACGTTTAGACGCTATACTTTGTCGATGTTGTTTAGGTATTGGAGGTATCGGTATACCGTAAGGAGGATCAATTGTTGATTCTCGAACACAGACTGGTGGAATGGGAGTTGATGGTCGATATAATGACGATCTTTTCACGGGAACGCTTAATTGATTATTATTTGAATTATTTACATTGTTTGATGTTTCATTAATTGAATCATGAGATCCATTCGAAATATTAGTATTAGAACTATTTCGTTTTGAGGTACGATCTTTATTAAAAGATCCACTACAATAAAAGATACCATCAGGTTGTTGTTCAGATTCAGGTAATGGTGGAAGAAAAGGTTTCGTTATAATTATAGTTCGACGTACAACTTTATTCTTTTCTTTCTTTCCTTGTTCTCTTTCTGTCATACCTTCTACTATTGAATTATGTGAAGTTGGTACTTGTAAAAAGTTATCATTATTTTTACTATCTCTTCTACTACGATTACTATTGAAAATTGACATTAATCGTGATGAGGAGATTCGATCTCTTTTTTCTTCACTACCTTCTTTGCTACTTCCCGCAGAATTATTTCGTCTTAATGAAAATGTTCGATTGAATAGAGACCGATTTTTTTCATGATTTAAATTATTTGAATTTCTTAATGGATTTCTTGGTGAAAGTGGTGGTGCATCACTATTTGGTGACATGGTGCTAATAGAATTATATGATATAGGACTATTTGGATTGCTTTCTGAACCTGTCATTGTTGAAAGACTTTGTGGAGATCGTAAAAATCTTGAAGATTCCATAGGAATGTTGACTTTAAGTTTTGGTTGAATATTCACATCCATTAAATATTCTTCTTCTCCTTCTTCTTCTTCTTCTTGAAATTCATTTATAGGTTGATCATGAGATATATTATCTATAGAAATAGAAGGTAAAGAAGAATCTAATTGTGAATCTTGATTTTGATCTTTTTTGAAACTTGAATATTTAGCAATCATTTCAGCATGTCTTTTCAAAGCATCAATATCATATAATAATGGTTGTGGTTGACCTATTAAAATTTGATTCTTTGGTAATGCTCTGGGATTTGTAGGATTTTCATTAACATCCGAATCACTAACAGTATAACTAACTGCCATAATATTATCAACATTATCTATATCATCAATATTATCAATATTATAAATATTATCAATATTTTCAACATTATTATAAATATTTTCAACATTATTATAAATATTATCAACATTATTATAAATATTATCAACATTATCAATATTCTCAAAATTTTCAACATTATCAATATTCTCAACATTGTTAATATTCTCAATCTCCTCATTAATATAATCAATATTATTATTAATATTATCAACATCCTTAATATTTTCAATATTCTCAATCTCAAAATTATTATAATTATTATAATTATTATAATTATTATTGGTTGATAAATCCAATAGAACATCTTGTTTTAAAGTATTATTTGGTTTATGTTCTTTATGTACTTTTTGTCTTAACAAATCTGAATTGTTCTTATCTTTGATATATCGTTGATTCAAATTTCCTTCAGAAGTGAATTTCTTTGGTAAGTTCTCACTAGAAGAGTAAGGTGATACATCTCCAGATTTATGTTTTTTTCCAAACAAACTTGCTCTATTGGTTTCACTGTCACTAGTAAATACACCTTTAATTTTTCTTAATGATTTACCTAGACCATTTTCATTTTCTCTTATAGAAAATTTCCTACCGAATTTTTTATTCTTATTATAATGATCACTTCCCAAGGTTACTATTGGAACCGTTTTAATATTTGATGAAGCGGAAACCAATTGAGGGCCAGAAATTTTCGGATTTTTTGATTTTTGTTTTGCCCATTTTTGTAAAGGAATTTTTGAGGACAATCGTTGTTTACCAGTATTTTCGGCTTTTTGTACTCTTCTCATGACCAATACCTGATTGGCAACATCAGCTTGACCAGAAGCTATCAAAGTATCAGTTAATGAAAATGGTGGAGGTTGAGGTTTTGGTGGAGCGACTGTGCAACGTATTTGATGTTTCACATCCGTCGTTTGTGAACCAATTTGTTGTTGACTATTTCGTTGTTGTTGTTGTTGTTGACTATTTCGCTGTTGTTGTTGTTGTTGACTATTTCGTTGTTGTTGCTGTTGACTAATTTGTTGCTTACTAACTTTTTGTTGATCAACTTTTTGTTGAATAACTTTTTGTTGAATAACTTTTTGTTGACTAATTTTTTGTTGACCAACTTTTTGTTGACCAATTTTTTGTTGACCAATTTTTTGTTGATTAACTTTTTGTTGATTAACTTTTTGTTGAGATTGCGAAATGTTATTTCCCATCTCATATTCATGATCATTATATTGATCCTCTATAATAGAGAATTGTTTCAAATCTAAGGAGTTTGTATTATTCAGTGGAGAATTACTAGAATTTGATCCAAAAGTACCACCGCTACTATTACTACTACTCATAGTCTTTATACGTTGTAATGAATTGGCTATTGATGAAGAAGTTGAATCACGGTCAGAGAAAAGCGCAGAAGACGTAGAAGACGTAGAAGATGTATATGATGATGTTTTTGAATTAGATGATTCTTTGGAAGTTGATTGTTCATAAGCTGTTGTTACATTATTAATATGTCGTTGTTGTTGTTGTTGCTGTTGTTGTGATCCAGAATCATTCTTATGTGAACCAATCATTGATTGTAAAGTAGGATTAAATATACCCTCTGATAATTTATCCAATGGAGACAGTGGAGTAGGAGGTAGAGTTGGAGATGAATTATCAAAATTTTTGGATCTTGGAGAAGAATAAGCTGATCTTAAATCATTATTTGATTTTTCTGTCCACCTATTATAACCTGGTGAAGCTGGGTTTTGTATAGAAGGAGGTCGTGTTCTAGGTGGGTTAGGACGATCTTTTGTGGGATTTGATAAAATATAGTTCATCTTTTTTACGCCTTGTATTGATTCAATTGATTCTGAAGATATTATTTCATTTTTATTATTGTAATTGAAAATATTGTTATTGTTGTTATTGCTATTGTTACTATTGGAAATATTGTTATTGTTGTTATTGGAAATATTGTTATTATTGGAAATATTATAATTATTTATTGAATCATAACTACTCTTAAGTACAGGTGTGGTTATATAAAAAGAAGGTGGAGCAATTGATGGTGAAGTTGAAGCTGAAGGAAGTTCGCATGGTTTTAATTTAGATTGATAAATAGGTAAAGTTTCATAAAAATTTTTAGTATTGTTGTTATTATTTGTGTTCTTTTTGTTATTGTTGTTATGATAGTTGCGATGGTTGTTATTCATTAGGGAATTATATTGAGGGATTAATGATGATGAATCATTTTCGTTTATCTCTAAAAATTAAATTAAAAATAAAAATGGAATGAGTGAATAATTGTGAAAAAATATATAAATAGATAATTAATTAACTTTTTAACTCACCCGATTTAGTTATCGATGGTTGGGTAATCTCTTCTTGCACCACATAATTATTAGAATTACTACTACTACTACTATTATTACTATTATTACTATTATTGTTATTATTATTATTATTTACTACCGTTAAAGGAGGGGAAGAATCACTTTCGATAATAATATTTCTAGCCATATTATTTTGGTTATTATTTTTATTATCAAAAGTTAAATTATAGGTGGAATTAGGATTCAAATTAGAAGATTTAATGATATTTGGAGAGATGGATGAAGTTTTGTTATTATTATTATTTATGGCGACAGTTTCGACTCTACGTAAAACACTAAATCGTTTTTTTAGTTGAGGAAGAATAAGAGAAGTTCGGAAGTCAGAAGGAAGAGGTAGAGGAGTTATTTCAATTAAATTATATTTTGGTTTTGAAGAGGATAACTGTTGAATATTGTTAGGCTTTTTATTCTTTTTATTAATATTCTCAGGTTTGACCAACTGGTTTAAACCTTGTTTTTTCAAACCCTGCTTCATTTTTGAAAAAAGAGGCAAAAATGAATATATATAAAAAAAAACAAAAAGTAACAAAAAAGTAAGGGGAAGCAGGACGACCAAGAATAGTAGTATATAATAAATAGTAAGTAGTATATATATCACGCGTAAAGTGTTGTATAAATAATACAAACTAAGAAAGAAAGAAAGAAATGTTGTGTGGAGAAGAAAGAGAAAAACGGATTTAAGTGGTAACGATATTTTTTTTTTTTGTTGTTGTTTGATTTGATTAGTGTGTGTAGTTAATAATTTTATTTACCCACTAACCATTTATATCACAAACTAATATTTATATTTTACATTATTATTAAATTTATTTATTAAATTTAATTACCCGTAACCGCCGTAACCGGTAAATAAATAAATAAATATCTACAGTTAAAAAAATATCTATTGATAGTAATATAGTAATAACATGCATTGTGCAATTTCGAATTTCTTTATTATAAAGATTTTCTAAATTTTATAAAGAAAAAAAAAAACCTGATTTAAGTTCTTATTTTGTCGTTATTTGCATTTGTTGTTATTTAAGCTGGTTGTTATTTAAAATTATTTAAAATTATTTAAAATTATTTAAATTGTATGGGTTGGAGAAAATAATGTGAGCAAAAAAAAAATAAAATAAAAGAAATAATAAATAAAAATAAATAATTATCGAGGAAACGTATTTTTAGAAATTATTAATTTAATAATTCGGTATCAATTTATTCGGTATTAGTCATCAGGAAATTTTGTCGGCAATTAGAATTTTTCTTGTGACAATAATAGAGAATACCAAAGATAACTCGGTGTACTTTTGATTTTTGATTGCGTTTATTGGTTTATTTTTGTTACTATAAGTGAAAAATACAAAATATACGATAGTGAAATAACGCTATTACGGAAATGTCAAAAAAGAAATGCACGAATGTTGTCGACCAAATATTAATTGTGCAACAGAAAATTGTAATTAAAAAGGTAAATAAAAATTATTTGGGTTTAAAGAAGAATTTAAAGAAGAAATCGAAGAAATTAAAGTAATTAAAGTAATTGAATTTTTTTTTTTTTAACATCCTTAATCTTCAGATATGCATTAGATGTTCAAAGAAATGCGATATTTAATATGAATCTAGGTAAAAAAAAAAAGCATATAAATTTTATAAAATTCCCTAGATTTATGTTACAATTTAATAATTATGATACGGTTGAACTCATGATTGGACACTTTTTTTTTAAAAAAAAAACATTGAATTACAATTATGAATTTCAGGTTCCTTATAAATAATGTGATGCTTGGTATTATAATAAATTTACTTTCATGCATTATTAGATCAAAGTTACAGTAATTTAAATCTGAATTCTAATAATAACCTAATAATAAATAAATATCAATCGTGCCTAATATCATTATGCATATAAAAAAAACCCCAATAAAATAGTTTAATTACATAACGATGATATAATAATGTGTTCTTTCATAAGCCATATTATAAGGTTAATATTGATAATTTAATTCGTTTAACCAAAATATCTCTAGTATATATCTGTGATATACGCATGATATTTGTGATAATAAGTTTCGAATCTAACTTTATAAAGTAAAATCTAAATTAAAAACTTATATAAAAGGGAAAAGGTATAATTTAAATTTAATTATACCTTATTTAGGCTTAGAACATACGATAATTTAAATATAAAATAATAATAAAATAATAATAAAATAATAATAAAATAATAAAACATATATAAAAAAAATAATAATAAAATAATAAAAAATATAATAAAATAATAAAAAATATAAAAAATATAATAAAATAATAAAAAATATAAAAAATATAATAAAATAATAAAAAATATAAAAAATATAATAAAATAATAAAAAATATAATAAAATAATAAAAATATAAAATAATAAAAATATAATAAAATAAAAAGTAAATGAAGAATTTTAAAAGAATTAAAATCCATAATGTAATGCTTAATGCTTGCTTATTTCCAAGAAAGTTAGGAACAATTTATTGATAGTTCAGTAAGTAAATTTGGAAATCAATCAACCCGTAATAACATTTATAAAATAGATAATCCAATAATAGTTATTGCTACCCATAAGAAAACGAAATTAGAAAACAACAAAATACATTTTTTAATTTGGCATATTTTCGAAATTTAGTAAATTTAGTAATCCAAGAAAGAATTAAAATTTCAATTATTAACGATTCTTTAATTCGATTGTTCTTTTGTTTTCCTTTTCTTTTCATTTATATTGTATTCCTATTCTATACATTTATACACCTTATTTAGGTTATTTAAACTATCTAAACTATTCGTCATTTAGACTGTTCATTAAGTTTTTTATCATTTAGACTGTTAATTTAGACTATAGACCATTCGTTTAGACTATTATTCATTTAGATTATTATTCATTTAGATTATTTATCATTTATCATTTAGACTATTCATTTAAACTATTCATTTAACCTATTCATTTAACCTATTCATTTAAACTATTCATTTATTAACTATTATATATTTGGAAATGAAATAAGCATGTTTTGAAGTTGCATGTTTTTTCTAATTAATATTCAATTTGTTACTTGTCAAAAAAAATGTTATTTACCTTACAGTTATTATTATTATTATTATTATTATTATTTTGATAACGATAAAAAAATTTATTTATTATTTACTATTTATTTATCTATTCGGATTTTTATTTTTGCAAAATGATAAGAATATATAAACATAAACAAATAATAAATAATTCCAAATTATTATATCTATATTCAATTTTTATCGAAACCTGAAACCCAATAGATATTTCTAAATTATTATTACGAACGGGACGGGAAACTCTTTTTGCGTTCGTTTCACAATAAATTACTTGTACTATTGGGATTTTCATTTTACATGATGATATTTTTTAGAACCAGAATTCGAATGCGGGGATAACAAATTAAAAATTGAAAATCAATCTTTAATAAAATGGGACCAAAGTTTTCTTCATTTTCTTTACCATTTCTATCTTATTCTGAAAATTTAACGATTTATCAACACATGAACTAAAAAAATGTATAATGGCATCGGTAGTAAAATAATCGGCATCGAAAAAAAAAAAAAACTCAACCAAATTAATTTAATCGGAAAATCATATATTTTTTTTTTTCTTTTCATTTCTCTATGATTTTCGGGAAATCAAATATTGGTCTAATTTTATCTGATATAAATGTTAAAAGAAGCTTTTCAGCTTATAAATCCGAATCCAAACAGATAACTCTATTCCATAATTTAATGAATTTAACTGCATTAATACTCATAAAAAATTATTATAGATCTATCACTCAGGACATTTTTTATAAGAAAGCGATAAAAAACANCCCAATAGATATTTCTAAATTATTATTACGAACGGGACGGGAAACTCTTTTTGCGTTCGTTTCACAATAAATTACTTGTACTATTGGGATTTTCATTTTACATGATGATATTTTTTAGAACCAGAATTCGAATGCGGGGATAACAAATTAAAAATTGAAAATCAATCTTTAATAAAATGGGACCAAAGTTTTCTTCATTTTCTTTACCATTTCTATCTTATTCTGAAAATTTAACGATTTATCAACACATGAACTAAAAAAATGTATAATGGCATCGGTAGTAAAATAATCGGCATCGAAAAAAAAAAAAAACTCAACCAAATTAATTTAATCGGAAAATCATATATTTTTTTTTTTCTTTTCATTTCTCTATGATTTTCGGGAAATCAAATATTGGTCTAATTTTATCTGATATAAATGTTAAAAGAAGCTTTTCAGCTTATAAATCCGAATCCAAACAGATAACTCTATTCCATAATTTAATGAATTTAACTGCATTAATACTCATAAAAAATTATTATAGATCTATCACTCAGGACATTTTTTATAAGAAAGCGATAAAAAACATATTATTAGTTAATACAAAAAAATAAAGTTACATCAGTACATTTACTCTGAATAATATTTTAAATTATCGAACAGGGAATTCCGGTTTATAAAAAAACATATTATTGGTTAATTCAAAAAAAAAAAAAATCGTTAATTTCCATGAATGGCTAACCACCTTTGACTAGTAGATGCATTTGAATTTTCTATCTTCAAGATATGATTTATTAAAGATAGCAAAACGTGATGTATATTATGAATTATTTCCATGAATGGTTAACTGACATTTCTTCGAGACGATAGACGTTATAAAGATAACAAAACGTGATAATCTTTGTGTTCGATCATGTTCAAATAGGAAATATACATGTCCTACAAGGATCATAGAACCCAAAAAAAATAAAATATCAGGAGTTGGGAAATATATTGTAAAGATATTGTAAAGATATTGTTACACGTCCCAAAATTTTCGTTATTGTAAAATTGATCCATAAATGAAGTGATATGCTAACATAAATTCTTTGATATGATAAAACACTTGAGACCATTGTCACGGGTGATTTCTGAGCGACCCATTTACAGTTCTTTTAAGGAATTTATAGTCCTTCCCAGATTACAGTTTGGTCATTAATTTTAGAAAGCACCAATTAGTTTTTAACAAATATTCAAATTATTTTTGATTGTTTTATATAGGTTATTTTATACTTCGGTATTCAAGTCAATATGATATTAAAAGTTTTATTTATTTAATAGAATTCTTTCTCTCATGTTTATTATTTCATTATTTATTTAGTATTACTTATTATTATTATTTTTTTGTTTCAGTAAGGCTTTGCCTCAAATTTGTTAATTAGTATTACTTATTATTTATTGTATTAATTTTAGAAAAACATATATATTTTTATTTTTTGTATAATTAGTTAATTTTAGAATGGTATTATTAATTATAGAATAATTAACCATAGTGGTAGGACGTGATTATAGTAGTAAAACGCGTGTGTATCGATTATCAATAATTTTAATCATTAATAAATCATTAATAATTAATAATGATTATTGTAATAATTAATAATTATTTCGGATAATTATTAATGATAATAATTATTATTATTAATAATTATAGTCGATAATTATTTCGAAATAATGATTATCGATAATTATTACTATAATTATTATCGTAATAATTATTATTTCGAAATAATAATAATTATTATTTTGATAATAATTAATAATAATAATAATTATTTATAATTATTTATAATAATTATAATAATACTTATCGATAATTATTAATAATTATTATCATCAATAATTAATTATTTCGATAATGATTATTCTCGAAATAATTATTATCGAATTTATTTATTTTAATTATATTAATTATATACTATATAAAATATTTGATCATTACTACAGTCATATCTTACTACTATTACTACTACAGTCACATCTTACTACTTACTACTGTAGTTACATCTTGCAGTTATGATTTATGACAATCTTTTAAAAAATAAAAAAGATACGTCACTATAAGTCTGCACCTCTAGTCTCAATTATACATGTTGTTGTTATATCACCTATTTGTTATATTCTTTAATCAACTAGGGTTTGGCACTGGTCAAAAATTTACAAATATTACACATATCAGGTGGATTAAATAATAAAGAAAAAGGAAAGGCCCAAGACTGGAAAGAAGCTGAACAAAGAAAACAAACCAAATATTGTATCCAACAATGTCAATTCTTTGATCACAAGAAATTAAAAGATGGAAATATTCACCCCTTCGATGCAAATGTAACCATAATCCACGACAAGAGAAATTGTCCCTATGGTGTCCTAGAATATGACAAAGCAGGAATCAAATACAAAATCTGTACTTGCTACAGAAAACAAAGCAAATATTGCTTTAAACATAATCATAAAACCAACCCCCCTGGAAAAACAAGTGACAAATAATGAACAGGCAGAAAAAGAAATTAAACAAATATTGGGAGTACCAATAATAGAAGAACCAGAAGAAACACTACAAGCTTGGGAACAAATAACCAATCTGAAAAAAGAAATTGAGGAATTAAAACAACAACTACAACAACTACAAATAATAAATCGGGACCAAAAAACTCAAATAGAAGAATTAAAAAATGTGAATCAGGAACAATAACAAGAATTAAACAAAAAATGAAATCGAGTAGAAATACTCACCAAAGAAATAAAGAAAAACTAACCTATAGAACCAATAATCTGGAAAAAGGAAACATCAGTATTTCACTGTTTGATCTCAAATGTTTCTTTATTTTTTATTTTTCCTATTTTTATTAAGTTTTTAGTAAATCAAAAAAAAAAAAACTCTTTCTGGTTATCCGTCTATCACTCAAATTTTGCAGTAAAAAACTGAAGTGGGTATTTATAAAGCTACAAAAGGCAGTCTAAATCAGAGGTTAAGCAACAACTGGATAAGACTAGAAGGCAATGGGGTTGTCATTCTTAAATACTCAGGAAGTTTGATCAGTGGAGTTGGTTCCAGTTTCTTCGCAGAAGACGTAAACGGTGAACTCTCTATTTTTCTTGAAAATAGTCTTCGTGTGGATAAGCCCTAAGATAAACTGGCGACTGGTTCAGGTTGCCTTTTTTTGAATAAAATAGTTTGTTTTGAACAAACGAAATAAACAAAGTTCCCTGAAGCTGTTTGATTTTCATATNACACTACAAGCTTGGGAACAAATAACCAATCTGAAAAAAGAAATTGAGGAATTAAAACAACAACTACAACAACTACAAATAATAAATCGGGACCAAAAAACTCAAATAGAAGAATTAAAAAATGTGAATCAGGAACAATAACAAGAATTAAACAAAAAATGAAATCGAGTAGAAATACTCACCAAAGAAATAAAGAAAAACTAACCTATAGAACCAATAATCTGGAAAAAGGAAACATCAGTATTTCACTGTTTGATCTCAAATGTTTCTTTATTTTTTATTTTTCCTATTTTTATTAAGTTTTTAGTAAATCAAAAAAAAAAAAACTCTTTCTGGTTATCCGTCTATCACTCAAATTTTGCAGTAAAAAACTGAAGTGGGTATTTATAAAGCTACAAAAGGCAGTCTAAATCAGAGGTTAAGCAACAACTGGATAAGACTAGAAGGCAATGGGGTTGTCATTCTTAAATACTCAGGAAGTTTGATCAGTGGAGTTGGTTCCAGTTTCTTCGCAGAAGACGTAAACGGTGAACTCTCTATTTTTCTTGAAAATAGTCTTCGTGTGGATAAGCCCTAAGATAAACTGGCGACTGGTTCAGGTTGCCTTTTTTTGAATAAAATAGTTTGTTTTGAACAAACGAAATAAACAAAGTTCCCTGAAGCTGTTTGATTTTCATATATATTGGTTATGGGTCTGCACCACAAAAATTTTTCCTCTTTTTCATAGAATACTTTTTGGGAGGGAATGTCAAATTTTGGTTTGACCCTAAATCATCGATCTTGTAGATCCAGGTGATGTCGCACTGATGCAAAAGGGTGATACGTGGGTATTTTAAGTGGTGATTGGAGATAATGATGTGTGATATGAGATTTTGTGAGAGGACAGAGGAGTGTGATGTTTATTAGTTGTAGGGTGGTAGGATAAAATTGTAGGGAATAGTATTAGGTGTTACGTGGTGTAGGGTTTATGGAAGTTTTATACTGGCTACCTTATATGAGTAATAAGGGAGGAGATCAAATATGTGAGCTGATGATTTGATTAATTCCACCTTGCCGAGGAGGTATACCTTACAAGAGCGGTAAGGGAGCATTCTTTTGATGTGAGCTGATGCAAAAGATTTTTGCAAATTGATACCTTCGAACTTCCTTTTTTTAGCAGCTAGCTTAAGTACCGTCTTAACTTTTTTTTTGTTATATTAATATATATATATAAAATTGATTAGAGTGCTGTCCCAACTTTTTTCGTTATATCAATATATATATAAAATTAGTTAAAGTACTGTCCTAACTTTGGTTAGAGTGTTGAGTTAACTTTTTTACGATTTTTGCTATTAATGTTAATAATAAAACTTTAAATATATTGTTATAGAATATTAAAAATATGGTTAGAGTGATGTTCTAACTTTTTGGTTAGAGTGTTGTTCTAACTTTTAATTAGAGTTATACAAAGGTTAATGAGAAATTGACTGTATTATAGAATAGTAATTTTTTTTTGATATTGTAAATAAAGATAAATCGTAATAATATTAAATTGTAAATAAATATTGAATTGATGTAAATCTTGATGATTAAAAATAAAATGAAAATTAAATAGTTAACTATGTTCTGCTTCACTTCACAACTGTTTCACATTTACCCTTTGAGATTCATACTTCACAGTAACAGTAAGCTAAATAGTAAACAAATATAGTTTAGAAAAGAATTAGAATAGTAAAAATAATAATATTAAAATTAAGTTTGCAAGGGAAACGCCTGCTTAGCTTCAGAACTAAAGTCCTTTACTTTCAGGACTTTTTTTTATAGTAAGCAGAGTAGTAATATTAAGATGTGGTAAAAAAATAAATTATGACACATTCGAGTGTGTCGAGAAAAAAATAAACAAAATGATATAAAAATTGATATAAGAAAAAAAGCTTCCTATGTGGTGGGAAAAGTAAAATGTTATACATATTCCGGTTAAGGTTCCTGTCCCAATTCTCTTATAAACATACTACTAAAATAAATTTTGCATAAATCTCAAAAAGACGAAATACCTCAAAAATTCAAAATCAATTTTGGAAATATATATAGTAATGACACAGTAATCTAGAAAGATATAAAAAGACAATCTATTCGACTTAGTCTTAACAGTCTTGAGTATACATTATACATGTCGTCAAAACTATTGAATTGAGTCAGACGCAATTAAAATTGAGAAAAATTAAAGTTGAGTCAAGGCAAATTTTAATTTTTACTAGTGATTGACGCAATTAGTTGAGTCAGACGCAATTAAAAATTGAAATTTTAAGAGTTGAGTCAAGATCAAATTAGTTTTGACGACATGTATAATATACATGTTCCCAAAATTGATTTTGGATTTTTGAGATATTTCGACTTTTTAAGATTTATGTAGAATTCATTCTATCATATAGGCCAATTTGTTTCCATTCGATTTTGTCACATAAAATTGAATTTTTTTTTTTTTGATTTTTTTGAAAATCATTAATTATTGTGAGTTGTAATACAATAAAATAATCAAGTCAGCAATGCTGATCAAAATCAACTATAAAATTCGATCATCTAATTTTTTTTCCATGTTTTTTTTCGACATCAAAGAACATAGTGGAATCTGTTGGGAATCCGTTTTTTGAATCAGTTGGAATTACATTTTAATTAAAATTATACATTCTTAATTTATATAATTTATAAATATTAAGAAATATTATGTATTTTTTAAGGTATTTATATGAAATAGGAACTTCTTCTGAACTTATAGCATATAGATTTCAAAAGGTTTGAAGGTTTTAATACTTAAAACATAAGTATTTGTTATTTAATAGATTTGAAATGCATTGATTATTAATCTTATTTTTATATTCTAATCGGAGATTTTAGAGAGTAAATACATATATAGAATATAAATATATGTATAATAATGATAAAATTATGTATTTTTAATAATTATAACATGAGATAAAAATATATATACAAATATATTTAGTAAAAAATTAGATATATTACAAATATAATATATTAAGTTTAGAACTTTTAAAAAATGTTTTTTAAAAAAAATATTGATGCTTTATTTTTAATAAATTAATTATTTCATTTGTTTCGTCTATTTCCTTTTTTTATTACATTAAATCATGTGGATAACAGCCAATAACAATCTATTTTTCAGACATCACATATGTGATATAAAAACATCGAGGTGAAACAAATCAGCCCNATTCATTCTATCATATAGGCCAATTTGTTTCCATTCGATTTTGTCACATAAAATTGAATTTTTTTTTTTTTGATTTTTTTGAAAATCATTAATTATTGTGAGTTGTAATACAATAAAATAATCAAGTCAGCAATGCTGATCAAAATCAACTATAAAATTCGATCATCTAATTTTTTTTCCATGTTTTTTTTCGACATCAAAGAACATAGTGGAATCTGTTGGGAATCCGTTTTTTGAATCAGTTGGAATTACATTTTAATTAAAATTATACATTCTTAATTTATATAATTTATAAATATTAAGAAATATTATGTATTTTTTAAGGTATTTATATGAAATAGGAACTTCTTCTGAACTTATAGCATATAGATTTCAAAAGGTTTGAAGGTTTTAATACTTAAAACATAAGTATTTGTTATTTAATAGATTTGAAATGCATTGATTATTAATCTTATTTTTATATTCTAATCGGAGATTTTAGAGAGTAAATACATATATAGAATATAAATATATGTATAATAATGATAAAATTATGTATTTTTAATAATTATAACATGAGATAAAAATATATATACAAATATATTTAGTAAAAAATTAGATATATTACAAATATAATATATTAAGTTTAGAACTTTTAAAAAATGTTTTTTAAAAAAAATATTGATGCTTTATTTTTAATAAATTAATTATTTCATTTGTTTCGTCTATTTCCTTTTTTTATTACATTAAATCATGTGGATAACAGCCAATAACAATCTATTTTTCAGACATCACATATGTGATATAAAAACATCGAGGTGAAACAAATCAGCCCATATGTATATGAAAATAAAAAAAGTATCCAATTATGTATATCTTCAATCAAAGAATAAATCTGGGTAGTCAAAAAATTTCGAGTTTTAAGTAAAATAATTTCA
The DNA here is from genome assembly GCA_003547095.1 of Diversispora epigaea. Taxonomy (NCBI): domain Eukaryota; kingdom Fungi; phylum Glomeromycota; class Glomeromycetes; order Diversisporales; family Diversisporaceae; genus Diversispora; species Diversispora epigaea. The sequence continues at coordinate 218,292 of PQFF01000062.1, read as the reverse complement.
TCTTCTATAAAAAACTATTTTGACTTTTTTCCTCGAAATTGCAATTTCAGGACCCCAAAATAATTTTGCGTGCAAGTATAGTCTTGAGTTGTAGAATTTTATAAGAAATGAAAATTGTCTTATAATAAAATTTTAATAATTTAAATTCCAAGAAATGACTTGTAAAAATTATCCTGTAAATAAAATATTGAAAATATTATTTAATAAGATACTTTATTAAATAAACCCTGAAACTCTGGAATAAATAATCTAATATTATAATTAATTAATGAAAAAATTATGAATGTTATAAGATTTATTACTTGATTACTTAATTGTATAACATTATAACTCTTGAGTTAATGATAATAATATTGTGACGGTCTGCCCAGAACAAGGAGTAAAGTTACGTCAATCAGTCCCATTAAATTGAACTCTTATCACACCTCTTTTCATACTAACTCAACATACTCTTGTACGCAATATTTCGTAATGCCCACTATCCGCCAGTAAGATCAAGCAGTCACTTGCCTACTCACAACGAATAAATATATAAAATAAACTCTTAACACAGTATACACAGGTGCGATCTGAAGGTACGTGAGTAAGTGGAGTAAAAATATCTTTTTACAGCTCACTACGCAAACTTCCGAATCTTAGCTTCAGACTTTATTTAGTAACTTTATTCAAGAAATTACAAAATTAGTAATAGAGGTATTACGAGCTATTAACCGTTTCTTACCAATATTACCGTTATTACAAAATAAAAATATTAAAAATGTATCAAATTATTATGGGGTATATCGAAACTATTAAACTTATTGCAAAGATGTAACAACAAAAATATATCACTGCTTTAGTGTCTTATCTCTGCTGCTAAATCAAAACAATATGTTTCTATCTTTATTATTTATTTTTATTATAAAATGCGTACCAAAAGATTATTATTTTTATTACTACAGATTAAGTAAAAGATTTTCGTAATTATTCCGAATATGCCAAAGAAATTAAAAATCATAAAAATTGTAAAAATGATCCTTTTCACATTCTAAATTACTAGTCTATTTTATACACTTTCGAACTTGTTTTCCTTCATCCTTCGTTGTCGCGTCTAAACATGTTCTTTTCTATTTTTAAAGATGACACACAAGGATGAAGGATAACGCACAAGGATAAAATACTTCGTACAAAGATGAATAATCTGTCATCTGGATGGTAACACACTCATCTGGTTATACTGTTATCTTAATGTCATCTCCCGTGACCTTCACAATATTTCGAAATCTCGTGCACATTCCATGTGAAATTCGTGCACCTTCAATATAACCTGAAACTCTTGGATAATATCATGAAAATAAAGAAAAAGTCGAAACATTAACATCAAATATAAATAAGAAATATTATTTGAAAAATAGTAAATCCTGTATTAATAATGACAATATCGAGAGAATAACTAAATATAAGAAAAAAGTCAAGATATCGGATAAAGATCTTATATAAAGAAATTCAATAATAATCACTGGTCGAAAATTTATAAAACTTACACCTATCGGGTACCAGATAGATATAGTATCTGTGCCTAATATCGTACACATATCGGGTACTCGATAGGTGTAAAAAATATTTTTTTACATATTCGATAGGTGTAAAAAATGTTTTTTTACATATATCGGGTATCTGATAAGTATGAAAAATATTTTTTCACACCTATCAGGTACCCGACATGTGTATAATTATACTTGTACGCAAAATTATTTTGGAGCTCGAAATTACAATTTTGGAGAAAAAAGTCAAAATAGTTTTTCATAAAAGACAAAATTATTTTACTTAAAACCTGAAATTTTTTAACCACCCAAATATATTCTTTGATTAAAGATACATATAACTGGATACTTTTTTTACTTTCATATATAGAATAGATTCTGCATATGCATAAATCTCAAAAAGTCGAAATATCTCAAAAATCCAAAATCAATTTTGGAAACATGTATATGTATGATATTAAGTACAGATACTACACCTATTTGATACCTGATAGGTGTAGGTTTTATAAATTTTCGACCGGTGAATAAAATGAAATAATAGAATTAATTATGGATAAATAGAATTAATAATTAATAATAAATAACAAATAAAGGATACTTGAATATAAAATCTGAAATAACTGATAAATAAATCAACAAAAGGTTTGATTTTTTTTCTAAAACAATTGAATTAGTGATACCTTCTACATCAGGAAACTTTTCGAGGCGTAAATTTACAGAAAATTTACGGGACCTATAGAAATTTATGTCTAAAAAAATTAATTTTTTTGACTTTGATCACTATTTATGAGACAGGGAGCGATTTTTTACTAAGATATTCCTATAATAGAACGAAAGATCTGGTTCTTAGCTACAAGATGATATATGTTTCATTTCTGTAGCATCAATATTCGCGAAGATATTCACGTTTAAAGTTTTACATCTATGAAAAAATTTCCATGTAAATTTTCCGAAAATTTTCGTAATTCTGCCAGAAATTTACGTGATGTCATAGAAATTTCCAGCAGAATTACGAAAATTTTCGAAAAATTTACACAGAAATTTTTTCATAGATGTAAAACTTTAAACGTGAATATCTTCGCGAATATTGATTCTACAGAAATGAAACATATATTATCTTGTAGCTAAGAACCAGATCTTTCGATCTGTCATAGGAATATTTTAGTAAAAAATTGCTCACTGTCTCATAAATAGTGATCAAAGTCAAAAAAATTGATTTTTTTAGGTGTAAATTTCTGTAGGTCCCGTAAATTTCTGTAAATTTATGTCCTGAAAAGTTTCTTGATATAATTAACAGTTTTGTATCTATTAGGGAAGAACTATAAACTTCTAAAAAAACTGTAAAGTCACCTTTAAAATTATGTCTTACCGATAGACAAGTGACACTATACTTATATACAAAATTATTTTAGAATCCTGAAATTGCAATTTTGAGGAAAAAAGTTGAAATAGTTTTTCATAGAAGACGAAATTATTTTATTTAAAACCTGAAATTTTTTGATCACCCAGATAAATTCTTTGATTAAAAATACATATAACTGGATACTTTTTTTACTTTTATATATAGAATAAATTCTATATAAATCTCAAAAAGTCAAAATATCTCAAAAATCCAAAATCAATTTTGGGAACATATATAGGTGACACTGCTCTTATATTATCAAAATAGTGTCAGATTAATTTCCTTGTTTATCTTTAAAATATAATAAATATTATAATTAGAGATGGTAGATGTAATACGAATTGAGCCAGGAATTTAACCAAATTTAATTTAGCCAATTGAGTCCAGAATTTAGCCACAGCGCAATCAGGCGTAATGGCTAAATTCTGACGCAAAGGTTAAATAATGGTACAATTCCAATTGGTTGGCGTAATTATAAAATTTATTAAATAATTATTTTTAAATTTTTAAAAATAATTAATTTTAACTTTAATTTCAAATTAATTTTATATAACTAGGAACGATTTTCTACTATTATATTCCTATAACGGATCAAAAGATCTGATTCTTAGTTACAAGATGATATATATTTGATTTTTGTAATATTAAAATTTTTTTTTTTTTGTTGGCTAACGTGATTGACTTCACAGTTTATTTATTATCATAAAATTACAGACTACATTAGTAATCTGGTGGTATTAGAGGATAGTTTACAAAAAAGAAGAAAGCTAAGGCTAATTCATTCAAACCTAAATTTAAAAGATTAGTTCTACTACTTAATCATATCACGAGCCAGCAAGCTGACCCGAAGAGGATGAAACCTCACACTTGCCAATGTTATTTTCTTCAAACTATCACCCGGTGCCACCACTTGTGGTAAAAAAAGGGAAACTGAGGTACCTAGTCGCAAATGTCTTTTGCATCAGCTCACATCAAAAGACTGCTCCCTTATCACTCATATAAGGTATACCTCAAAGCTTTGGCGAAAATAGTTAAGTCATCAGCTCACATACCCAACCTCTTCCTTTATCGCTCATATAAGATAGCCATATCAAAGGTTCCCGAGGACCTTGCACACCCAAAGAAACCAGAAATCCAATAAAAACCCATCCTTGTCTCTCAACAACTCATCCACTAACCATCCTACATCCCTTAAAAATAAAAACAACAAACATACAACCCACCAAACAACAACTAACCATCTAACACATTTCCCAACTGATCACCTGGCGACTTCAAATAACTGACCATCCAACCTGATCCAACCCCTTTAAAAACTACACCCCCGTCACAACAAACCCAAACATCACATCACCCATTGTTATCGCCGATCATCCCCTAAGTATCACCATACCCCCAAATCACCTGTCATTTATCACCTTTGTATCCCATACTACCAAAATTTTTCATCAGTGCGTCATACCTGATCGACATGATCGACAATCAGGGTCAAACCAATATTTGACATTTCCCCCAAAAAGTTATTAACATGAAAACGAGGAAAATTTGTGACGCAGACTCAATCTTTACTAACGAAAAATTTTTCAGCTCAAGCGGAACTCTCTGTTTCTAGCATTCGTACTCTATAGAACTATCAACCCTTCTAAAACTTACTAAGACATTTAATCGTTCTGTTTCATTCCTCCGAAAGCTTCTACACCTTCGAAGTATCTCCAGGAAAAAAGTAAAGTTCGTCGTCTACGCTTTTCACCGGAAGAGCCAGAACTAAACTCGTAGACAAGACTTTACGTATTTAATTTCTGACGACCCAACGAAGAATAGCTTATCCAGTTTGGGCTCAGTAATCTCCGCTATTTTTATCCAGAAAAAAAATATATTAATCTTACTACTGCAGATTTTGAAAAATTGACGAAAAGAGAGAAAGAGTTTTTTTTTTGTAACATTAAAATTTTTTTTTTTTTTTTTTTTTTTTTTTTTNCACCCATTGTTATCGCCGATCATCCCCTAAGTATCACCATACCCCCAAATCACCTGTCATTTATCACCTTTGTATCCCATACTACCAAAATTTTTCATCAGTGCGTCATACCTGATCGACATGATCGACAATCAGGGTCAAACCAATATTTGACATTTCCCCCAAAAAGTTATTAACATGAAAACGAGGAAAATTTGTGACGCAGACTCAATCTTTACTAACGAAAAATTTTTCAGCTCAAGCGGAACTCTCTGTTTCTAGCATTCGTACTCTATAGAACTATCAACCCTTCTAAAACTTACTAAGACATTTAATCGTTCTGTTTCATTCCTCCGAAAGCTTCTACACCTTCGAAGTATCTCCAGGAAAAAAGTAAAGTTCGTCGTCTACGCTTTTCACCGGAAGAGCCAGAACTAAACTCGTAGACAAGACTTTACGTATTTAATTTCTGACGACCCAACGAAGAATAGCTTATCCAGTTTGGGCTCAGTAATCTCCGCTATTTTTATCCAGAAAAAAAATATATTAATCTTACTACTGCAGATTTTGAAAAATTGACGAAAAGAGAGAAAGAGTTTTTTTTTTGTAACATTAAAATTTTTTTTTTTTTTTTTTTTTTTGCTTGCTAACATGATTGAACCTTAGTTCAAAATTTTATTATTATAAAATCAGACTACAATGACGCCTAAGATTACAGGGAACAAAATTATAAAGAAAAAAGGTAAAGCTGGAGTTAATTCATATAAAAATAATTTTACAGATCAACCCATGACCCAATCTTGCTAAGGACCACGAAGTGTGATCCCAAGAGGAAACCCCACATTTGCCAAATTATTTAAGGACTATTGCCCTAATGCTCAATGGCCCGCTAGGTAAAAAAAAGGAGAACTGGGATACTGAATCGCAAATGTCAATTGCTTCAGCTCATATCAAAAGACTGCTCCCTTACCACTCTTGTAAGGTATATCCCAAGGCTTGGTCAGAAATGACTAGGTCTTCAGCTCGTATACCTAATCTCCTCCCCTATCACTCATATAGGGTAGCCATAATAGACGCCTAAGGACCTTGCACATCCAAAGGAATCCGAACTCCAATAAAAACCTCAACCCCTCAACAACTCGCCTACTATATACATGTCGTCAAAACTAATTTCGCCTTGACTCAACTCTTTAAATTTCAATTTTTAATTGCGTCTGACTCAACTAATTGCGTCAATCACTAGTAAAAATCAAAATTTGCTTTGACTCAACTCCAATTTTTCTCAATTTTAATTGCGTTTAACTCAATTCAATAGTTTTGACAACATATATAGTTTACTACCAACCTACATCTCCTAAAATAAAATTACAACTATCATACAACCCACCAAACTTCAACTCACCATCAAACACATTTCCCAACAAACCACCCAACAACTTCAAACCCCTAACCTTTCAACCCTCCACAACCCCTTTAATCCCACCTTGTCCTCACCAACTTATTGTCACGTCCCCTTTCGTTACTTTATGTGTCACCTAGGTTCCTGGAGAGAAATGTATTCTATATTGCCGAAGTTGAACGTTCTGATATTTGCTGTTTAACTTCTCACGTATAGGTACCCCTTGTTGAGTACGTCCATAGATCAAAGTAAGTGATCAAGCATATCTAAGTGATCCCATTGGCGAAAAACTGTTCAAAATGTCACGTGTTGACTATTTCTCCCCTGACCAAATTATTGTTATGCTGATCTTATCATGTGACTATTAACCCCTTGTTGTGACCCTTTTAGTTTGTTTACATCTGCTGTGTAATGTTTCTATATGTGGCCAGAAAATTTTACCCCTTATTGTCGCATCTAATTTAGTTTGTTTACATCTAAAGTATAACGAATTCCCTCACGTGACCAAAATTGGGGGCAAACCAATATTTGAAAATTCTCCACAAAAATCAAAAGAGAGACCAAAAAAAAAAAAACTAAAATAAAGTGAAAGTTGAAAACCATAAAAGAGTCAAAGGAAATATTTTTAAGTGTTTTGTGTTATTTTTAAAGAGTGTAACCCATGTTGCTGTTTCCCAAAACTAAAGACAAAATAAAGACCCAAAATAAAATGAAAAGTAAAGCCCTAAATAAAAGACAAAAGAAAATATTTTTTATGAATTTTTTGTGCCGTGTCGTTTGAATGAAAAGTGTCCCAAGTTTCCGCCACTCGCAAAGTCGCACTTCCTCACTACGCTCCAGAGTGTTATGGTAGTTACCCGAAGTCTTTTTTGTTAATGTTTCTTCCCAGGACGAAAGAACTTTTTTTTGGAGGAAGACTGTTGNAGAAATGTATTCTATATTGCCGAAGTTGAACGTTCTGATATTTGCTGTTTAACTTCTCACGTATAGGTACCCCTTGTTGAGTACGTCCATAGATCAAAGTAAGTGATCAAGCATATCTAAGTGATCCCATTGGCGAAAAACTGTTCAAAATGTCACGTGTTGACTATTTCTCCCCTGACCAAATTATTGTTATGCTGATCTTATCATGTGACTATTAACCCCTTGTTGTGACCCTTTTAGTTTGTTTACATCTGCTGTGTAATGTTTCTATATGTGGCCAGAAAATTTTACCCCTTATTGTCGCATCTAATTTAGTTTGTTTACATCTAAAGTATAACGAATTCCCTCACGTGACCAAAATTGGGGGCAAACCAATATTTGAAAATTCTCCACAAAAATCAAAAGAGAGACCAAAAAAAAAAAAACTAAAATAAAGTGAAAGTTGAAAACCATAAAAGAGTCAAAGGAAATATTTTTAAGTGTTTTGTGTTATTTTTAAAGAGTGTAACCCATGTTGCTGTTTCCCAAAACTAAAGACAAAATAAAGACCCAAAATAAAATGAAAAGTAAAGCCCTAAATAAAAGACAAAAGAAAATATTTTTTATGAATTTTTTGTGCCGTGTCGTTTGAATGAAAAGTGTCCCAAGTTTCCGCCACTCGCAAAGTCGCACTTCCTCACTACGCTCCAGAGTGTTATGGTAGTTACCCGAAGTCTTTTTTGTTAATGTTTCTTCCCAGGACGAAAGAACTTTTTTTTGGAGGAAGACTGTTGCAAAAGTATTTAATAGTAGATATTAGGCCCCCAACTCAGTCTCGTCCAGCAGAGCCTCTTGCCTTAGAAAGAGTGGTATTATATACTTAAGCTTTGGCCTTCTTTATACGATGTCATTAACGTTTTTTATGGCACCGAACCGTTTTTAAATTTTTTTGTTGTTTTTTCGATTTTTGTGACAAAAGAGAAAGAGTTTTTTTTGTTGTAACATTAAAATTGACCAAATTATAGCTATTTTAAAACAATATATTAAAATGTTAATATCGGTAAAATTAATTAATAATTTTATTTGATTAACTTTTTGTCACATGACCAAAATTACGCTTGAATTTAGCTAGAAAAAAATTAATTAACCTTTGAGCTAAAATTTAACCAGCGCAATTTAATTAGTCTTTGAATCAGAATTTAGCCAGAATTTAGCTGACGCAAAATTAATTAGCCAAAGGTGCAATTATTGAGTCAGCCTTGATATCAATTGAGCCTTCCACCCTTAATTATAATACTTATCAATTTAATAAATCCACTACTTTGTCATTATGTCTAGCATGTGGTCAAGAATATACATATCGTTAAAATTAATTTAACCTTGATTCAACTTTTAAAATTTCAATTTTTAATTGTATTAGTTACTAGTAAAAATTAAAATTTGTTTTGACTCAACTTCAATTTTTCTCAATTTTAATTGTATCTAACTTAATTCAATAGTTTTGACGACATGTATACACTGGTCGAAAATTTATAAAAACTACACCTATCTGGTACCCAATAGGTGTAGTTTTTATAAATTTTCGACCAGTGATAGTCAAGAACATTGGGAATCTATATCGAGTAGATATGAAAAAAAATCATATTATATTAATTATTTGTTTGCTTGAGATGAAAAAGGAATTGAGATAATATCTTTGGTATAAAATTCAAATATAATATTGGGTGATGTCTATAACATATAATTTTAAAATATCTAGCATAAATTATTGATTAATTTTATCAGTAAATTTTTTTAAACGTAAGCCTTCGAAGTCTTTCACTCCGATAACCTTCGAATACCTCCAACATAAACGTAATATTTACGAAGGTTATTGGTATTGAAAACCTTCATTTTTATTAATAAAACGTAATACTCCGGAGGTTATTGATATTGATAACCTTCAATAACCTTCACTTTATTATAATAAACGTAATATTTGTGAAGGTTATTAGTCTGATATATACATGTTCCCAAAATTAATTTTGGATTTTTGAGGTATTTCGACTTTTTAAGATTTATGCAGAATCTATTCTATATATGGAAGTAAAAAAAGTATCCAGTTATGTGTATCTTCAATCAAAGAATAAATCTGGGTGGTCAAAAAATTTCGGGTTTTAANCATATGCATGTAATATAGACTCCTACATCAGTAAATTTTTTTAAACGTAAGCCTTCGAAGTCTTTCACTCCGATAACCTTCGAATACCTCCAACATAAACGTAATATTTACGAAGGTTATTGGTATTGAAAACCTTCATTTTTATTAATAAAACGTAATACTCCGGAGGTTATTGATATTGATAACCTTCAATAACCTTCACTTTATTATAATAAACGTAATATTTGTGAAGGTTATTAGTCTGATATATACATGTTCCCAAAATTAATTTTGGATTTTTGAGGTATTTCGACTTTTTAAGATTTATGCAGAATCTATTCTATATATGGAAGTAAAAAAAGTATCCAGTTATGTGTATCTTCAATCAAAGAATAAATCTGGGTGGTCAAAAAATTTCGGGTTTTAAATAAAATAATTTCATCTTCTATGAAAAACTATTTCGACTTTTTTCCCCAAAATTGCAATTTCGGGGCCCCAAAATAATTTTGCGTGCAAGTATAGTCCGATAACCTTCAATAAGCTTTGAAAACAAAATTATTACAATAACCTCCAACATAAAAAATTTTCTGATGTTGTCTAAAGCGAAGCGAAGGATACTATATTTCTACGTATTATAAAAATTTTTAAGTCACAGGTGTTTCTTTGTCCTTCATATGATAATTAGTCAATAATATCACAATACTTTTTTTAGATTATCTAGATTAAAAAAATTATAGTATATACAGTTAGGGATGGTAGGCGCAATATAAATTGAGCCAGGAATTTAGCCAGATTTAATTTAACCAATTGAGCCCAGAATTTAGCCATGGCACAATCAGGCGCAATGGCTAAATTCTGGTGCAAAGACTAAACAATAGCGCAATGGCTAAATTCTGATGCAAAGGTTAAACAATAGTGCAATTATAAAATTTATTAAATAATTATTTTTAAATTTTTAAAAATAATTAATTTTAACTTTAATTTCAAATCGATTTTATATAACTAGAAGCGATTTTCTACTATAATATTTTTATGACAGATCGAAAGATCTGGTTCTTAGCTACAAGATGATATGTATTTTATTTCTGTAACGTTAAAATTGACCAAATTATAACTATTTTAAAGCAATATATTAAAATATTAATATCAGTAAAATTAATTAATAATTTTAACTAATCAACTTTTTGTCACGTGACCAAACTTGCGCCAGCCAATCAGAAATTGCGCCTGAATTTAGCCAGAAAAAAATTAATTAGCCTTTGAGTCAGAATTTAGCCAATGCAATTTAATTAGCCTTTGAATCAGAATTTAGTCAGAATTTAGCTAGCGCAAAATTAATTAGTCAAAGACGCAATTATTGAACTAGTCTTGATATCAATTGAGCCTTTCACCCTTATATACAGTATATTTTTTGCGATAATTCGTAATCAATTATATATAATTACTCTCTACATCAGGAAATTTTTTATGTCGGAGGTTATTGTAATAATTTTGTTTTCAAAGGTTATTGAAGGTTATCGGATCAATAACCTTCGCAAATATTACGTTTATTATGATAAAGTGAAGGTTATTGAAGGTTATCGATATCAATAACCTCTGGAGTATTACGTTTTATTAATAAAAATGAAAGTTTTCGGTACCAATAACTTTCGTAAATATTATGTTTATGTTGGAGGTATTCGAAGGTTAACAGAGTGAAGAACTTCGAAGGCTTACGTTTAAAAAAATTTACTGATGTAGGAGTCTATATTACATGCATATGGATTTATACTTAATTATTAACGAAACAAGAAATAAAATGCATATAACAAATAATTATTTAAGAGATAATTCGTTTAACATGTGTAGGGTGTTGTTTATTACAAAGCAATAGNATGATATGTATTTTATTTCTGTAACGTTAAAATTGACCAAATTATAACTATTTTAAAGCAATATATTAAAATATTAATATCAGTAAAATTAATTAATAATTTTAACTAATCAACTTTTTGTCACGTGACCAAACTTGCGCCAGCCAATCAGAAATTGCGCCTGAATTTAGCCAGAAAAAAATTAATTAGCCTTTGAGTCAGAATTTAGCCAATGCAATTTAATTAGCCTTTGAATCAGAATTTAGTCAGAATTTAGCTAGCGCAAAATTAATTAGTCAAAGACGCAATTATTGAACTAGTCTTGATATCAATTGAGCCTTTCACCCTTATATACAGTATATTTTTTGCGATAATTCGTAATCAATTATATATAATTACTCTCTACATCAGGAAATTTTTTATGTCGGAGGTTATTGTAATAATTTCGTTTTCAAAGGTTATTGAAGGTTATCGGATCAATAACCTTCGCAAATATTACGTTTATTATGATAAAGTGAAGGTTATTGAAGGTTATCGATATCAATAACCTCTGGAGTATTACGTTTTATTAATAAAAATGAAAGTTTTCGGTACCAATAACTTTCGTAAATATTATGTTTATGTTGGAGGTATTCGAAGGTTAACAGAGTGAAGAACTTCGAAGGCTTACGTTTAAAAAAATTTACTGATGTAGGAGTCTATATTACATGCATATGGATTTATACTTAATTATTAACGAAACAAGAAATAAAATGCATATAACAAATAATTATTTAAGAGATAATTCGTTTAACATGTGTAGGGTGTTGTTTATTACAAAGCAATAGAAAAAAAATAATTATATTAGTAAATTATTGATATATTATTTAGATAGTTTTAATACATTAATCCTGGAAATTTTCAGATTTGTTTAATGATGAATTGTAATGAATTTAATCTTGAATAAAGTATTAGAAATAATTACCATAAATGAGAAAATTTTCAGAATCCAAATATTGCATTGGTCTACTACACGAATTATTTTTTAATGATAAATAATGTCTCATTTTTTTGTGTATGCATTAAGGTATAAAATTTTATTTGGTAACCACTGTAACAGCTTCCAACAATTCATAATCATGATATGATCAATATAATATTTATAATATTTACGAAACGTGAAATAAAAAATAATAAATAAATCATTTTTTCAAAATTGTAATTACGATTTGAAATTATAGTTTATTGTAATTTTGGTAAAGATAAATATTGGATTAATAAAACTACTATTCATTAGAAAGAAAATTTTCCATGATATATTTAACTTCACTTCTAGTTAACCTACTGAATATATAAATTTGTTAATATATTCAGATTCACCAAATCCAATATGAAACCGAATTGAAAAATGAATTTATTATAAATAATAATGGAAATTTAATTACCTATAACAGATAAATTAGTATCTAACCTTGGGAATATCAAGAACAGTAATGGTGTGGTTTTAAAAGTAAGTGTTTGCAAAAGAAGTAATTATGTAAAAATAGACATTAATATTAAAGGCATTTATAAAATTGTTAGAGTTCATATTTTAATCACGCTCCTAATCCAGAAATTAAGACTTATGTTAAATACGTAAATAGAATTAGACATGATGATCGAGCTGTTAATTTGGAATGGATAACTCCTAAGAAAATGTTTAACATACAGTATTTTAGAATTTTGACCATAAATTAGAAAAAAATATTAGATAGAAATATTATTCAAATTTGGGATTCTATTTGTTTTGCAAATAATACACTTAAAATATTAAATATTTCAGCATGTTGCAGAAAAAAGCGAAATATTGTGAAAGGATGGTGTTAGATATATTATGAAGATTGCATAGAATAAGATCCAAATGAAAAATGAAAAAAAATAGAGCTTAATTTATAAAAATTCAGAGTTTTGTCTTTAGGAAGGATTCAGTTTTTAAATAACTTAATATCTCGAGGATCTTTAGAAAAATATCATTGATTGCATTAGTATTTTGTTCTAAAGAAGGTGAAAAATATGTAAATTATATTGATAGAGATTCTATAAATAATAAAATATCAATTTCGAATAGTAAATTAAAAAGAAAATAATCAATATGCTATATATCTTGGGAACGTATTATCAAGTAAATTTTCAATGATAACTTTTCCTAAAAATTTTCATTTTTAACTAAAGCACAATATAACTGGAGCTAAAAATCAAAATATCAGTTTAGTACGTTGAGGACTTCAAAATCATACGAGAGAATATTATTGAAAATATATAAATACAACAATATATAATAAGAATTGATTTGCTTAATTATAAAATCATTAATTCGTTATTAGTTTTCATTATAGATTTGCGAAATAAGTCCAATCCCTATAAAAACTACGATATTTAAAATATACTTAAAATATATTTAAAATATACTTCATTAAGTATTTTTTAAGTATTTTTTAAGTATATAAAAAATTACTTAAAATATTGTTATTTTATACTTAAAATATATTTAAAATATATTTAAAAAATATTTAAAAAATACTTAATTTAAGTAATAAGTAAGTATGTTTTAGGTATATATTTAAAATATACTTAAAATATTATTAAAACATATTTAAAATTAAGTATGTTTTAAGTATATACCTAAAACATACTTACTTATTACCTAAATTAAGTATTTTTTAAGTATATTTTTATGTATTTTAAGTACAAAATAATAATATTTTAAGTAATTTTTTATGAATACAATTAAGTATATTTTAAGTATATTTTAATTTATTTTAATAATATTTTAATAATATTTTAANCAAAATCATACGAGAGAATATTATTGAAAATATATAAATACAACAATATATAATAAGAATTGATTTGCTTAATTATAAAATCATTAATTCGTTATTAGTTTTCATTATAGATTTGCGAAATAAGTCCAATCCCTATAAAAACTACGATATTTAAAATATACTTAAAATATATTTAAAATATACTTCATTAAGTATTTTTTAAGTATTTTTTAAGTATATAAAAAATTACTTAAAATATTGTTATTTTATACTTAAAATATATTTAAAATATATTTAAAAAATATTTAAAAAATACTTAATTTAAGTAATAAGTAAGTATGTTTTAGGTATATATTTAAAATATACTTAAAATATTATTAAAACATATTTAAAATTAAGTATGTTTTAAGTATATACCTAAAACATACTTACTTATTACCTAAATTAAGTATTTTTTAAGTATATTTTTATGTATTTTAAGTACAAAATAATAATATTTTAAGTAATTTTTTATGAATACAATTAAGTATATTTTAAGTATATTTTAATTTATTTTAATAATATTTTAATAATATTTTAATAATATTTTAAGTATTTTTTAAGTATACGTATTTTTTATAGGGAATTTTGAAACTCGAATGTTACTAATGAGTTCTTAAAATCTATTGCATTATTGATAATATTGTTTTGAATGTAGACATTAAGACAATTAGTAATTAGTAAATCATATTAAAAAACGTAAGAAATATAAAAAATAGTAATCTATTTATGTACAATAAATTAAACAATTATCCTTAATACAGATTGAATTTATTTAAGTTTGTTATTTAAAATAACAACTAGACATAATAACAATAAAATTATAAGAGTTGAAAAAAGAGAGATAAGAAAAATTATAAATTTAAGATCGTCAGATCTTTTATTTTGTTGTTTTATAGCAAACCAAAGAAAATCCAAATACAAATCTCTTTTAATTGTTAAGAGTATTTTGTACTTAGATGACCTGACTCTTCATTTCGTATTAAAAGTGAAACACTTTTCAGAAAGGATTACTATAACACTGATAGTATCTTTATGATATCTTGACAATATACCTTCTAATTCTCAAATAACAGTAGAATTTGTAATTGATTAATTATTATTAATTATTAATTGATATTAATTATCTAAGCAATATGCCTAAATTTAAATATTTACCGATTAATTCTTTATGATTCTTGCATTAAATAACAAAAGAGATTTTGTCTAGATTTCCAATTATATCAACGTCACTATTGCCTGACGCGTATCTAAAAATAAAAAAAATATTTGAGCATTTGCATTATCAAGAACTATAGAAGAATGTTCACAGTTGTTTGTAACTATGGTCACGATGTGCTTTTAATTCAATAATCCATGTATCCTATTTACCACTTTGCTCCGATTTTTTAAATCAGCCAGCTTTCAAAAATGGAGAAGAACGTTCACAGTAAATCGTTAGGTTTGAATATCTGACTGACAACTTATGGCCACAAAGAACTTTCAATTCTCTGATTTTATACCTAGTGGCATTGTACCTTCAGATACATAACAACTTAATAAATACTTAGTGATAATTACTTTATTCCATAACATTCTATATCTTTGTAATTTTTATAATTTTTTTTTTTAATAATAAGATAAATTTTACTTCTTTTATTATTACTTTATTTCATTAAAATTTCACTTCTCTTATATTACTTTATCTTATTAAACATGTCAAGAATAGTTATGGGCAAAGAGTTTAATTAGCAAATACTTATTAATAAAACATTACTATCATGTGACTGCTGCATAATCCAACAGATTTTTATCCCTATGCGGGTTAAAGTTTATCAGGAGTAATGTATTTATCACTATGTGTCACACCCTTCGAATATCAATTTTTATAGAACAATCTTAACATAGGGTCTAGGATTTTATTCTGATTAGAATATTTTATCATCTTAGATTTCCTATTGTATACATGTTATCAAAACTATTGAATTGAATTAAACATAATTAAAATTAAGAAAAATTGAAGTTAAATTAAAGCAAATTTTAATTTTTACTAATAATTGACACAATTGAAAAATTGAAATTTTAAAAGTTGAGTCAAAACCAAATTAGTCCTGATGACATGTATATCCTATTGTTTATAATTTTATTGTTTACATAATAAAGATACCTGCTATAATTATTTATAAGAGTTATAACTAGTTGTAATTAATTACGTTATAAGGAAAAATAAATTGTGTCATATATCGTAATTAATTATGATACTTTTTTTGAATTATAAAAAATATTACTATTACATATTAATACTTAATAAATATTTTTTACTTGTTTTACTTCTTTACTTTTTAATACTTTTGACTATTAACATGTCTAATATTTTTAATATTGAATCTAAAAAAAATAATTTCTATACTTCTTATAATAATTTTGTTAAAGTAGTTAAAGAATATGCAAAAAAAAAAAAGTTTTAAGTTTGTTTAAGAAAAATAGAAAAAAATACAACAGAAATTATTCATAAAAGAATTTTATTATGTTATTGAAAAAATGATTTAGAAAAAACATTTATTAATATTAATATTAGAAATAAAATGTCACAATGTTGTAATTGTAAATTTTTAGTTTGCATCTTTTTTAATACTGAAAATGGTCTTTGGTATATTATTGTAGTATATTTAGAATACAATTATACAATAATAATAAAAAATCATAAATATTTTATATTTAATAAAAGATTAATTTCATTGAAAGTACAAGAAAAAATTTTATTTTTACATTTTACAGGATGTAATTTATTCATTATTTATTCAATTTTAAAAAAAAAATTTAAAGAAATTGTTACATAGATTTATAATAATTTATATAATTTTATATATCAACAAAAAGGAACAAATAAAAAAAAATTATGAATACTAATAATTTTGTAAAAATATTAGAAAAACTAAAAACAGAAGATAAAAAATTTCAATATAATATAAAAATTAATGTAGAAACAAATAAGTTGTACTATTATTTAACTTTTGTGTCAGAATTTAGCTATTGTGTCTAATTACATCGTGACTATACTTGCACGCTAAATTATTTTGAGGTTCCGAAATTACAATTTTGGAAAAAAAAGTCAAAATTGTTTTTTATAGAAGACAAAATTATTTTATTTAAAATCTGAAATTTTTTGATTACCCAGATAAATTCCTTGATTAAAGATACATATAACTAGGTACTTTTTTTACTTTCATATATAGAATAGATTCTGTATAAATTTCAAAAAGTCAAAATACCTCAAAAATTCAAAATTAATTTTGGAAACATATTATACGTGTTGCTCAAATCCCAAATAATTTGGGATTTGGGATGCCAAAATGCACAAATTACTAGTATTTGGGATTTGGGATTTGGGATTTCAGCAAAAAATACTAATTATAATTTGGGATTTGGGATTTGGGATTTNAATTTAAAGAAATTGTTACATAGATTTATAATAATTTATATAATTTTATATATCAACAAAAAGGAACAAATAAAAAAAAATTATGAATACTAATAATTTTGTAAAAATATTAGAAAAACTAAAAACAGAAGATAAAAAATTTCAATATAATATAAAAATTAATGTAGAAACAAATAAGTTGTACTATTATTTAACTTTTGTGTCAGAATTTAGCTATTGTGTCTAATTACATCGTGACTATACTTGCACGCTAAATTATTTTGAGGTTCCGAAATTACAATTTTGGAAAAAAAAGTCAAAATTGTTTTTTATAGAAGACAAAATTATTTTATTTAAAATCTGAAATTTTTTGATTACCCAGATAAATTCCTTGATTAAAGATACATATAACTAGGTACTTTTTTTACTTTCATATATAGAATAGATTCTGTATAAATTTCAAAAAGTCAAAATACCTCAAAAATTCAAAATTAATTTTGGAAACATATTATACGTGTTGCTCAAATCCCAAATAATTTGGGATTTGGGATGCCAAAATGCACAAATTACTAGTATTTGGGATTTGGGATTTGGGATTTCAGCAAAAAATACTAATTATAATTTGGGATTTGGGATTTGGGATTTGGGATTTCGGCATTTGGGATTTCGGTATTTGGATTTTGAATTTGGGCGGCAGGTATAAAACATATATAGTTGTGACTAAATTCTAAGCTTAATTAACTAAATTATATCTGATTAAATTCTTGACTTAATTTATATTACACCTACCATTCCTATCTCCAGATATTAAATCTGAAAAATAATACAGTTTTTCAAATTTTTCTTGTAAACAATGAGGAGAATAATAAATTATACAGGCTGATTTACTACATTTCTTGATTACGAAAAAATAGTATCTTAATTATATATATTTCCAAAATTAATTTTGGATTTTTAAAGTATTTCGTCTTTTTGAAATTTATGCAAAATTTATTCTATATATAAAAGTAAAAAAAGTATTTAGTTATATGTATCTTTAATCAAGGAATTTATCTGGATGATCAAAAAATTTCAGGTTTTAAGTAAAATAATTTCGTCTTCTATGAAAAACTATTTTGACTTTTTTTTCCAAAATTGTAATTTCGGAATCTCAAAATAATTTAACATGCAAGTATAGTCTTAATATATAACAATGGTTTAGAAATTCTTACAGAAATAGTTTTAAATAAAGATATATTATTTGAACTTTTTTTATAATTATTTTTTATTTAATACTTTTTGTTTATCTTCTGTTTTATTTGTTCTGCAGTAAGGATGAAAGGTTTAATTGATATCAAGGCTGGTTCAATAATTGTGCCTTTGGTTAATTAATTTTATACTAGTTAAATTTTGGCTCAAAAGCTAATTAAATTGTATTGGCTAAATTTTAACTCAAAGGCTAATTAATTTTTTACTGGTCAAATTTTAATGCAATTTCTAATTGGCTAATATAATTCTGATTATATGATAATGGTTGATTAAAATTAAATTATTAATTAATTTTATCAATATTGATATTTTAATATATTGTTAAGAAGTTAAAAAGGAGAATCTTAATATCACTATTATACATGTTTCTAAAATTAATTTTAAATTTTTGAAGTATTTTGTCTTTTTAAAATTTATGTAGAATCTATTCTATATATAGAAGTAAAAAAAGTATCTAGTTATATATATCTTTACTCAAGGAATTTATTTGAGTAATTAAAAAATTTCGAGTTTTAAGTAAAATAATTTTATTTTCTATGAAAAACTATTTTAACTTTTTTCTTCAAAATTGTAATTTTGAGACTCCAAAATAATTTAACGTGCAAGTATAATTACTACAGTTAATACAGATTTATTACAACAATCCAATAAGTAACTCTGATATACACATTAATAAAAAAAGAGATATAGGAATTATAATAGTAGAAAAGAACCTGAATATAAGAATAATAAATATAAAAACAATTCTATTACATTTCATAAACTTTGAAGCATACACTAGTCGAAATGGTCCAATTCGGCTAAAATTCAGCTGTGCGATTTTCAGCCGAAATATAACCGAAAGTCAGCCGAAATTTTTCTTTTTTTTTTTGCCGATTGTTATGCTGATTGGCTGCCAATCAGCAAAAATTCGGTAATAAAAATTCTGATAGAAATCAGAAAGAAATATTCAACAATCGGAAAGAAAATGGTAAGTAAATTTATTCAAAATTCTGATAGCAATCAGAAAGAAATATTCAAAATTCAGAAAGAAAACGGTAAGTAAATTTATTCAAAATTCTGATGGAAATTAGAAAGAAATATTCAAAATCCGGTAAATAAATTTATTCAAAATTCTAATAGAAATCAGAAACAAATATNACATTAATAAAAAAAGAGATATAGGAATTATAATAGTAGAAAAGAACCTGAATATAAGAATAATAAATATAAAAACAATTCTATTACATTTCATAAACTTTGAAGCATACACTAGTCGAAATGGTCCAATTCGGCTAAAATTCAGCTGTGCGATTTTCAGCCGAAATATAACCGAAAGTCAGCCGAAATTTTTCTTTTTTTTTTTGCCGATTGTTATGCTGATTGGCTGCCAATCAGCAAAAATTCGGTAATAAAAATTCTGATAGAAATCAGAAAGAAATATTCAACAATCGGAAAGAAAATGGTAAGTAAATTTATTCAAAATTCTGATAGCAATCAGAAAGAAATATTCAAAATTCAGAAAGAAAACGGTAAGTAAATTTATTCAAAATTCTGATGGAAATTAGAAAGAAATATTCAAAATCCGGTAAATAAATTTATTCAAAATTCTAATAGAAATCAGAAACAAATATTCAAAATCCGGTAAGTAAATTTATTCAAAATTCTGATAGAAATCAGAAAGAAATATTCAAGAATTGTTCAAAATCTGATAAGTAAATTTATTCAGAACTCGGATAGAAATTAGAAAGAAATATTCAAGAATTGGTCAAAATCCAGTAAGTAAACTTGGTCAAAATTCCGATATAAATCAGAAAGAAATATTCAAGAATTGGTCAAAATCTGGTAAGTAAACTTGATCAAAATTCCGATAGAAATCAGAAAGAAATATTCAAAATTCGAAAAGAAAACGGTAAGTAAACTTGGTCAAAATTCTAATAGAAATCAGAAAGAAATATTCAAAATCCGGTAAGTAAATTTATTCAAAATTCCAATAGAAATCAGAAAGAAATATTTGAAATTTGATAAGAAACAGTAAATAAACTTGGTCAAAATTCCGATAGAAATCAGAAAGAAATATTCAAGAATTGGTTAAAATTCAGTAAGTAAATTCTAGAAATCAGAAAGAAATATTCAAAAAATCAGAAAGAAAACTTAGTTAAAATTCTAATAGAAATCAGAAACAAATATTCAAAATTCAAAAAGTAAACTTGATCAAAATTCTGATAGAAATCAGAAAGAAATATTCAAGAATTGGTTAAAATCTGGTAAGTAAACGAAAATGGCTAATGTTCTTTATTAAATAATCTAAAAATAATCATTATAAATAATAAAAATAATATTAAAATATTCTAAAATATATTGATAAATGTCTATATATTATATACTTATTAAAATTATTATTGTTCGGTCAAAATTTTTGAACTAGAAGTACTAACAAAACTCAGCTCATTTTCCTTCTCCGTTTACATGAATTCGGTGTCATAAATGACATCTTCTTGTTCATTATATGCCCAGTTAGGGGCTTTCACCAGAGGGGAAATCATACCGCTGAATTTCATCAAAATAGTTTCATTTCCGTTGTAATTGAGCAGTAGTACTTGAAGTCGATTTGGGATCAAGTACATTTCTGAGCAAGTGTTTTAGCTAAATATTACGCGAAAATAGATTAAAAAAAAATAAGTATCAAGGAAATTTCAGGAATAAATCAATAATAAATTAATAATAATTGTTAAAAAATAAAAGCATTTCGGAAATAAATCAAAAATTAATTTTTTTGCATATAATATTAAAAAAAAAGAGAGAAAAAATAAGTATTAGTAATATTTCAGTAATAAATTGAAAGAGAAAAAAATAAATATTAGTAATAAATCGGTAATAAATAAAAAGATATAATTTTTTGTATATAATATTAAAAAAAAAGAGAGAAAAAATAAGTATTAGTAATATTTCAGTAATAAATTGAAAGAGAAAAAAATAAATATTAGTAATAAATCGGTAATAAATAAAAAGATATAATTTTTTGTATATAATATTAAAAAAAAAGAGAGAAAAAATAAGTATTAGTAATATTTCAGTAATAAATTGAAAGAGAAAAAAATAAATATTAGTAATAAATCGGTAATAAATAAAAAGATATAATTTTTTGTATATAATATTAAAAAAAAAGAGAGAAAAAATAAGTATTAGTAATATTTCAGTAATAAATTGAAAGAGAAAAAAATAAATATTAGTAATAAATCGGTAATAAATAAAAAGATATAATTTTTTGTATATAATATTAAAAAAAAAGAGAGAAAAAATAAGTATTAGTAATATTTCAGTAATAAATTGAAAGAGAAAAAAATAAATATTAGTAATAAATCGGTAATAAATAAAAAGATATAATTTTTTGTATATAATATTAAAAAAAAAGAGAGAAAAAATAAGTATTAGTAATATTTCAGTAATAAATTGAAAGAGAAAAAAATAAATATTAGTAATAAATCGGTAATAAATAAAAAGATATAATTTTTTGTATATAATATTAAAAAAAAAGAGAGAAAAAATAAGTATTAGTAATATTTCAGTAATAAATTGAAAGAGAAAAAAATAAATATTAGTAATAAATCGGTAATAAATAAAAAGATATAATTTTTTGTATATAATATTAAAAAAAAAAAAAAAAAAAATAAGTATTAGTAATATTTCGGTAATAGAAAAAAATAAAATCATTAATAAATCGGTAAAAAATCGATAATAAATAAAAGGATATATATAATATTAAAAAAAAAAGAGAAAAAATAAGTATTACATCAGGAAATTTTTTATGTCGAAGGTTATTGTAATAATTTCGTTTTCAAAGGTTATTGAAGGTTATCAGACCAATAACCTTCACAAATATTACGTTTATTATGATAAAGTGAAGGTTATTGAAGGTTATCAATATTAATAACCTCCGGAGTATACGTGTTGCCCAAATCCCAAATAATTTGGGATTTGGAACGCCAAAATGCACAAATTACTAGTATTTGGGATTTGGGATTTGGGATTTCGGCAAAAAATACTAATTATAATTTGGGATTTGGGATTTGGGATTTCGGCAAAAAATACTAATTATAATTTGGGATTTGGGATTTGGGATTTCGGCATTTGAGATTTCGGCATTTGGATTTTGAATTTGGGCGGCAGGTATACTCCGGAGTATTACATTTTATTAATAAAAATGAAGGTTTTCGGTACCAATAACCTTCGTAAATATTACATTTATGTTGGAGGTATTCGAAGGTTATCGGAGTGAAGGACTTTGAAGTAGTGTTATGAATCGCGAATACAAAATCGCGATTAATCGCCTATCAACTATATAGTCGAGTACAAATGTTGATAGACGATTAATCGCGATTAATCAGCGATTATTAAAATCGTGATTAATCGTGAATAATCGCGATTAATCGGCGATTATTAAAATCGTAATAATCGCGATATTATAATTATAATATTTTAATTATAATATTTTCGAATAAAATATTATAATTATAATATTTTCGAATAAAATATTATAATTATAATATTTTCGAATAATTATAATACTATAATTATAATATTTTCGAATAAAATATTATAATTCGAAAATATTAAATATAATATTATAATTATAATATTATAATTATTATATTATAATTATAATTATAATATTTTATTCGAAAATATTATAATTCATCAGTAATTATATTAATTCGAAGGTTTTCAAAATTATATCGTAACGTTAGATTTTGAAGATCTTCGATTGTGTCGTAAACCTCCGAAATCGAAATTTACAATTAAATTTCGATACGT
Organism: Diversispora epigaea; assembly: GCA_003547095.1. NCBI lineage: Eukaryota > Fungi > Glomeromycota > Glomeromycetes > Diversisporales > Diversisporaceae > Diversispora > Diversispora epigaea. Next base: position 194,851 of record PQFF01000062.1, on the reverse strand, counting down.
ATATTGCGAAATTGAAAACCTTCGAAGTTTAATGTTATGTTTTTTGATATTTGTGTAAACTTTCGAAACTCAACAATTGGTATTTTGACGTATTTTGTTTTAAGTTTATTGCTTTCGGATTACTTCGAATTTAATTGTTTTTATTATACTTCGATATAATTGTAGAAATTTTATTTTGTAATATTTTATTACTTTCTGAATTTTTATATAATTTATTATTGATTTTATTATTAAAAGATGATAATAAATATTTTATAACATTCTTAAAATTTTTCTTTTTTTTCTATTTTCTTATAAAATTCCACAACGTTTTCGTACAATGACACGAGGTAATCATTTTCTATACATCAAATATGATACAGGTTTCTATTTTCTGTAATATTATATTTTCTTGATATTTCTTTTCATCTTGTTCTTTTTTAAAAGATAATAATATTTTAGCTTCGTTTTTGTTTTTCGTAATCTTACGAAAGATATTTAATTACCTTTTGAGATTTTTTCAAATTTCTTTCACAAAATTTTCTATTATAGTAACTAAAGTTAATATTATTATTTGCTTTGAATCTTCTCTTATATCAAACTATTAAAGGGTGTATTACGTCGTATATTTTCATTAAATATTGTAACGTTTTGCGATTTGAAGCAAATTAATTTTTCAAATAAATAGTTCGAATACTTACATTGTTATCATAAATATCTTAACAAAGTAGAACTTATGATTTTAAATACTACTACATAAAACCCTAACATAATTATTTAATAAAATAAATTATTATTTCTTGTCTCTTCGAAGATATTCTATTAGATACATATATATTATTAATATTCTTATATGAAATTAAAATCACATCAATCAATAGCATTACAATAAAATTAGTGTATTTGATATAACAATAATTATAGAAAGATATAAAATATACCATTTCGAAGTGTTTCGTAAGTATATGTTAAAGTTAATGAGGTATTCCTAAAGTAAACAAAGTATGAAATATATTTATTTACTTGTTAAAGTTATAAATAAAGTCAATAAATATTACAAAATAAATTATAGGAAGATAAAATACATCATTTCGAAGTGTTTCGTAAGTGTATGTTAAAGTTAATGAGGTATTCCTAAAAGTAAANTTAAATAAGAAGTCATATGATAAGATAACTGATCTTTTTGTACAAATAAACAAATAAAAAACGTTAACTTTCGAAGAAAATTTGAAAACGGAGTATAACCTAAAGATAAACTTCGAAGGATATTGTTGACAGTACAATGTCGATTAAAATCGCTGCGATAAACTTCGAAGGATATTGTTAACAGTGCAATTCCAATTAAAATCACTGCGATAAACTTCAAAGAATATTTGTTAACAGTGCAATGCCAATTAAAATTGCTGCGATATATATCGAAGAACAGTGCAAAATTGCTGCGAAAACATTGGTTTATAACTTGTTATGCACAGGTTTATGTTTATGATTGCCTTTATAAATGTAGAAATTTGATAAACTTCAGACACTATTAAAGCTCTCAACGGTTCGGTTCGGTCCGGTTTGGCAGTAAAACCGAAACTGAACCGAAACTTCCAGTTCGGATTCGGTTTGAAACCGGGAACATGAATACTCAAACCGAAACCGAACCGAACCGGGTTTTTTCGGTTTAAATATTAATTTTTTTTTTACCTTCCAATAACGCGAAATTAATTATACAATAATTTTTTTATAATAATCCTTTCAGATCTGTATTTCATCTTTTAATATTATCTTATCCTTAAATTACCAGTTAAAATTATATTAATTTTATATTGAATATTTTATTTATTAATGAAAAAATAGATCCAAAATTAATTAAAACTAATTTTAAAATTATATAAAATATCTTAAAATTATCCAAAATAAATTTTTAAAACTATATAAAATTAATTTTAAAATTATATAAAATAAATTTTAAAAACTATATTTAAAATTATATAAAATTAATATATAATTTAATTATTTTCATTAATTTCATTAATATTTTCATTA
>PQFF01000062.1:126129-173523 GCA_003547095.1 Diversispora epigaea | reverse complement strand
ATAATTATAATAAAAATTATAATTATAATAAAAATATTATAATTATAATATTTTATTCGAATATTATAATATTTTCGAATATAATTTTCATAAAAACATTTGGAGATTACGATGCAAAATTCTAATTGAAGCAGAAAAGCAACATGGAATTATAAATCGAATGAAACGGAAACCAGTACATATAATTCAAATAGATAGTAATGAATCCAATAATAGTAGTAACTAAAGCTCCTCGCGAGCTGGCTTGCAAGCCTAATTACTTATAAGGCTCTCGAGCCAGCTTGCGAGCCTACTATATAATGGGATTCGCGAGCCGGCTCATGCGGAGCTCTAGTAGTAACTATAATAATAATAGTAATAATATTAACAATAGTTTCAATAATGATAGTAACAATAATTATAATAACAATAATAATAACTGTATCAATAATAGTTTTAATATTATTAAAGGTTGGGTTAGTAAAGGTATAAAGTTTTTAGGGTTTTAAAGAGTGATCATGATCTCAGTGGGTAGAGTTGGATATAAATAACCCTATGCTTAAACTCTGAGCCCTTGTAGGCTAAGGCATAAAGATATTTACCTAGCACTCGGATAGCATTAAACTATTTCCTGAGATCGCACTTAGAGATAGTTTTACTATTTTTGACGGGTGAGTAGCTAGTTTACATTAATACTATAGTTTAATTTAGTAATAATTTAGATTATGGGTTTGTAAAGTCTAATTAATAAACTAAGCCGCATGATCACAGTGTTTTAAAAAAAAAAAACAAAAAAAAAAAAAAATATTTTCGAATATAATATTATAATTATAATTATAATATTTTATTCGAAAATATTATAATTATAATATTTTTATAATTTTATAAGATTATTAACGATAATCTTTTTTTTTTGTAGATTCCGACATGAGCGAACCGGTGATAATAATCGAACCTCGGGAGAATTGGACCAACGCGGAGAAGGAAAGAAGGCCACACCACGAAAATAACGAAGAGGGTGGTGAAGAGAGTGGAGAAGACGGTTGAGGGGTGGTGAGGAAAGAACTGAAATCATCAAAATCGCTGATGTTACCGAAACTGCTCTAATTACGATCGCGGAAGGTCACAGACGTCTAAGAGAAGGGACAATTACGGTCCTTAAAGGTTACGGATGTCTAAGAGAAGGGACAGGAGGAAAAAGGAGGGTATTAGAAGAGAAGAAAGTGAAGAACTCGAGGAAAGGGGAATAGAAAAAGAAGTGAGAAGTAAAGGAAAGAGTAAAATCGCCGAAATTACAGTTATGGAGGGTCACAGACACTTAGAGGAAGGGAGTATAAGAGGGAAGAGGAGTATAAGAAGAGAAGAAAATGACAAAAGAGAGGAGAATGATAAAAAAGAAGAGAGTAAAGAACTTGAGGAAAGGAGAATAGAAAAAGAAGTGGGGAAAAAAAGAAAAAGAAATATTGTCAAAATTATAGAAACAGATGATGAAGAGGATGAAGAGGATGAAGAGGAGGATAAATAAGAGGATGAAGAAGGGGAAAGTGAAGAGAGAATAAATAGTAATAAAAAAAGAGTAGAAAAAGGAAAAAGAGATATTGTCAAAATTATAGAAATAGATGAAGAGGATGAAGAGAAGGATAAAGAAGAGGATGAAGAAGGGAAAAGTGAAGAGAGAATAAATAGTAATAAAAAAAGAGTAGAAAAAGGAAAGGGAAAGGTGGTAGAACATGAAGAAAATGTAGATGTGGAAAATACAGAAGGTTGGATTCTAGAAAATAATTTTAATAATGAAAATGATTTTTTATCTTTTAAAATGAATTTAATGAATTTTCTAAGTGAAGAAGAAACACCTATTGCTTCATCAAGTAAAAATATTATCCAAAGAAAAAAAATCCCAATGAATAGAATAAAAGGCAATACAAATAAGAAAGGAATTCAATCTTTTTTTAAAAAATCAATTAATATAGAAGAATTAAATAATTATGAAATTAATGATGAAGGTGATGAAGGTAATGAAGATAATGAAGGTAATGAAGGTGATGAAGGTGATGAAGGTGATGAAGGTGAAATCAGTAGCAATAATATTTTAAGTAATTCTAGTCATCTTCAAAATCGTAGAAAAAGAAAAGCATCTGTTTTATTAAAAACCTCTAAAGGAAAAAAATCAAAATCAAAAAAATCAAAAACAGTGGTAGCATTGAGATCTAGTTTTGTTTGGAATTTTTTCATAACTGATTATGATACAGAAACAGATGTTGTTTATGCAATTTGTCAAATAAAAGATTGTATACGCAAATATGCTCTACAACTAATTATACAAAACATCTTCGTGATGATCATCATATTACTGAAGCTTTACTATCTTCAAAAACTCCAGAAGAAATCAACAATCTAAAACAACCAAAACAACAATCTATTGTTGAACTTCTATCAAGACCTCTTAGTTTAAGAAAACAAAAATTATTAAATCAAGATCTTGTAAAATTTATAGTAAGAACAAGACAACCATTATCTATTGTTGAAAGTGATTGTTTCAAAAATTATTGTAATGCACTCAATCCACAATTTTCTATTCCTTGTATTAATACTATCAAAAATTTAATAGATCTTTCATATAATTATATGAAAAGACAACTCAAAGATACAATAATTAATTCTATTGATTATATTCATTTAACCTTTGATCTGTGGTTATCAAAAGCACATGATTCATATTTGGGCATTACTGCTCATTGGATTAACAAAGAATTTGAGATTTGTAACATGGTTTTGAATGTTGGAGAAATACTATATCCACATACTGGTGTTGAAATTTCTCGTCATGTATCAAAAGTTCTTGATGACTGGAATTTGGAAGATAAAATAATAATTATAGTTACAGATAATGGAAGTAATGTTAAATCTGCAGTAACAAGATTGGGAAAAGATTGGATCCCATGTGCTGCTTATACATTGCAATTATCAGTTAATAAAGGATTGAAAATAATTGATCTTCTAATAACAAAAGTAAAAAATCTTATTACTTTTTTGGGAAGTGATAAAAGAAGACAACAATTAAGACGTGCACAAGTTATGTGTAATCAAATTCAAGAAAATGAAACAGTTAAAATTATCAAGCCTATAGATATAAGATGAAATTCATTTTACAATGCTTTAGTTCGACTTTATGAATTAAAAAATCCAATTAAATGGTTAGCCAATAACTTAGAAAATAGTCATTTATCAAGTGATGTTCATGATTTTAATATTATGGATCAACTTTTACCCACTTCAGCAGAATGGAAAACTATTCAAAATTTGACAAAATTATTAGCTTCTGCTGAANACTATCTTCAAAAACTCCAGAAGAAATCAACAATCTAAAACAACCAAAACAACAATCTATTGTTGAACTTCTATCAAGACCTCTTAGTTTAAGAAAACAAAAATTATTAAATCAAGATCTTGTAAAATTTATAGTAAGAACAAGACAACCATTATCTATTGTTGAAAGTGATTGTTTCAAAAATTATTGTAATGCACTCAATCCATAATTTTCTATTCCTTGTATTAATACTATCAAAAATTTAATAGATCTTTCATATAATTATATGAAAAGACAACTCAAAGATACAATAATTAATTCTATTGATTATATTCATTTAACCTTTGATCTGTGGTTATCAAAAGCACATGATTCATATTTGGGCATTACTGCTCATTGGATTAACAAAGAATTTGAGATTTGTAACATGGTTTTGAATGTTGGAGAAATACTATATCCACATACTGGTGTTGAAATTTCTCGTCATGTATCAAAAGTTCTTGATGACTGGAATTTGGAAGATAAAATAATAATTATAGTTACAGATAATGGAAGTAATGTTAAATCTGCAGTAACAAGATTGGGAAAAGATTGGATCCCATGTGCTGCTTATACATTGCAATTATCAGTTAATAAAGGATTGAAAATAATTGATCTTCTAATAACAAAAGTAAAAAATCTTATTACTTTTTTGGGAAGTGATAAAAGAAGACAACAATTAAGACGTGCACAAGTTATGTGTAATCAAATTCAAGAAAATGAAACAGTTAAAATTATCAAGCCTATAGATATAAGATGAAATTCATTTTACAATGCTTTAGTTCGACTTTATGAATTAAAAAATCCAATTAAATGGTTAGCCAATAACTTAGAAAATAGTCATTTATCAAGTGATGTTCATGATTTTAATATTATGGATCAACTTTTACCCACTTCAGCAGAATGGAAAACTATTCAAAATTTGACAAAATTATTAGCTTCTGCTGAATAAGCAACAAGATTATTAGGAGGAGAAAAATATACAACATTAGCTCTTACTGCTTCTATAATTGATGAAGTTATATGTAATTTAAAAAATATAAAATCAAATAATACTATTATTACAAATACTACAATTTCAAACATTTGTAATACTATTTTAGATAATCTTGAAAAAAGATGGAGTATTCCAAATAATTATGGAATAACTGCATCATTTTTAGATCCTAGATTTAAAAATTTAACTTTTTGATATATCTTTTTAATTAAATAATTTATATAATATTTAACTTTTTATCTAATTTATTATTTAGAATACACGTGATATTATACATACCAAAATTAAAAAAGAAATTGAAGAAATTGTAAATTTGTCATCTGATGAAACTCAAAGTTCATTAGAAGTAGATTCAACATCTTTAATATCATCTTTTTTTTCTCATCTTTCTTCAACTTCTAATCAAGGATTTAGGACTAATTCAAATGAAATTAACCAATATTTACAAATGAAAGAGTTATTGATGCATGAAAAAAGTGATCCTTTAATTTGGTGGAAAGCTAATTGTAATTCATATCCCAATTTATCAAAATTAGCACAAAAATATTTATCAATTCCTGCAACATCTGTACCTTCTGAAAGATTATTTTCAGATGCTGGAATTCATATCACTCCTCGTAGAAATAGATTAAATCCACATTTAGTCAATCAAATTCTTTTTATTAAACAAAATAATACATATTTAGAAATGTTTCCTTAATAATTTTTAATTTTTAATATAACTTTTATAATTTCTAATATTAATTTACCAATTCTAAATGTTAATTTTGATTTAATATTGAACCATTTAATATTAATTATATTAATAAATCAATTTAAATATTGAAATTTTATAAACTTTGTTATTTATTAATTAATATCAAAATTGAATGTTAAATAAATATTTTATTTAAAACAAACAAACATTTACTTATATTTTTATATTTACTTAGTAGTGATTTTGATAGTATTAGCATCAAAAAATTTTTAGAGGCGAAAATTTGCACAAATTTTCACCACCTGCAAAAATTTTCGCAAATTTTCATCTATTTTTTTCTGTTTTTTTGACTTCGCTCACGATTATTGAAGCACAGAGCAATTTTCTACTAAGATATTTCTAAGACAGAAAGAACGGCCTTGTTTTTGGCTACAAAATGATATGTGTTTCGTCCTTGTAGCATCGATATTCACGAAGTTATTCGAGTTTTAAAAAAAATATCTGCGAAAATCGTGTAAAATTTTCGAATAATTGCCGAATAATCGCAAATAATCGTTGAATAATCGCCAAATAATTGCCGAATAATCGCGAATAATCGTCGAATAATCGCTGAATAATCGTTGAATAATCACGAATAATTGCCGAATAATCGTCGAATAATCACGAATAATTGTCGAATAATCGCGAATAATCGTCAAATAATCGTCGAATAATCGCGAATAATCGTTGAATAATTGTCGAATAATCGCCGAATAATCGCGAATAATTGACGATTATTCGCGATTATTCGTCAATTATTCGTGACGATTATTCGAGTCTAAATATAAACCCGATTCCTAACATTACTTCGAAGGCTTACGTTTAAAAAAATTTACTGATGTAGTAATATTTTGGTAATAAATTGAAAAAGAAAAAATAAAATCATTAATAAATCGGTAATAAATCGATAATAAATAAAAGGATAAAAAAAAGAGAGAAAAAATAAGTATTAGTAATATTTCGGTAATAAATTGAAATAAATATCAATAATAAATCAATAAAAAAAAGAATAGGTTTCGGTAACATTTCAGAAATAAATACTAATCTCCGCAAACCGCCAGGAAAGATCATAAACATTTACTACTGTTTTCGAATGATCTTCTTCATCGGTATCGGAAATTTCTGGTGAATGAAAGGTGCAATCCGCCAACATTCGCAATAATGATTCTTTATCATATTCTGTAATATTAGGATCATTTTTTCTAAATAATTCTATTGCCGCTTTAATATGACGAAGTTTTTTCTAAATTCAGAATATAATCATATAATTTAGTATATAATTGACATAATAAAAGTAATAACTGTAAATAATAAATTATATACATCATTTTGCCGATTGTTGGCATGTATACGACAAAGATCTTTCAGAAGTTTTCCAGAATTACGCATTCGTGCAGTAGCTCATCGAGATTTATATATACTATTGAGTCATTTCGTTAACTGCATAACCCATATGGGTGCGTTTGATTCATCAACTAATAATTTGTTACACAAATTTCAAAACTTTGTTATAAGTAATATGTTTATTAATACATTATTTTTATTAATTAAAGTTGTTCTTTAATATCAAAACTAAATGAAAAACATAAAAAACATAACAAAACAACTTTATTGTGCAAATAAAATATGAAATAAAATGAGTTGACGCAAGTTGGGGGTTTGAACGATGGGTTAGATGTCAGAACGATGGGTTAGACAGTTGTATAGTCAGGACATTTTTTGGGTTTAAAGCTTCTATTTACATAATAACTTGTCATAAAATAGGCGAATATATGTAAAAATTCATGTTGAACATTTTTTATTAGAAGATAAAAGGTAGTTAACATAATAAAGTTTTGAGTTTTTTTATGTTTTTTATAATTTTATCTTTAAAATAGGCCAATCACAATTGAGGATCTTGATCAAATGATAAATTTTGATTGGATGAAAACCTTAGAACCAAATGTGCCTATATGCGAAGGTCTAAATTTCAGTGCTAACGATTTTTGTAATTCTGATATTAATTTGCGACGAATTTCACAATTATTCGCACTAATAAATGTTTGATCGTAGTTAAGACTAAATTCGGAATTAATTGTTTTTATAATTGTTTTTATTTCATTCTGTAAAAAATAAAAAAAATAAAAAAAAATAGTAAGAAATTGCTTAAAACCACAATCTGAATGCTAATCGAATTACTAACCCTGGTGTCTTTTTCATTCTTTTCATCATCTGATTCAGTATCTTCTTCTGAATCATTGCCAACCACTCTTTTTTCTTTATTTGTTTTGGCGATTTTTTTTGATTTTAATTTTCGTCCTTTTGGACGTTTTGAAGGAATTATTTCAGATTCGGTACCAGAATCACCTGAACTGGATCTTACCGAAATAGATTCTGGAATTCGATATTTTCGAAATCGATCAAGATTTTTTATGAGCTGATCATTTTCAGCACCGAATTGTTGATTAATATTAGCCAGAAAATCTATTTCTTCCTTCATTTGGTTTATATTTTCTTGACTTTTTTCTAATTTTTCTTCAAAATTAATTTCCATTTGAGAATTTTGCCTTTTAAGTTTGGCAATTTTCTTTTTTAATTTTTGATTTTCTGAAAATGAAATAAAATCTGGAAGCATATTTTGTGAAACAGAGCTCATTTCGGAAACAATGCAGCAAATAGAATATATACAAGTATTTACTAGTTTTTAATTCGTCTACTGTCTCTGGAATTGTACTTTCAAGCTCTTCCGAAAAGTGTATAGTTTAAGGAGTAGAAGTCTGTTCCTTATATGATCGTGGTAAACGAATATTGTATTTTTCTTTTAAAGAAAAGATATCAACACTTTTTTTAAAAGTTTCAGAAGATTCTGGCTTATTATGAGCAGAAAAAGGTTCATTTTGCAAAGAAGAAAACTCAATGTGTCTTTTTATATGAATTCGCGGTGTTCGCGATTCTTGAGACATTATAAAAAAAAATAAGTGAAAAGAAAAAAAAATAAGAAATAATAGAAAAAAGAAAGAAATAATAGAAAGAAGAAAGAAATAATAGAAAGAAGAATGAAAAAATAAGAAATAATAGAAAGAAGAATGAAAAAAAAAGAGAAAAGAGAAAGAAGAATGAAAAAAAAAGAAGAAAAGAGAAACGCGAAAAAATAAAATGAAAAAAGTATATAAAAGTATATAAAAAGTAGAAGAAAAAAGCGGAATGAAAAAAGTATAAAAAAAGTATAGCAAAAAATAGAAAAAAATGTAATCAAGTATATTTCAGAAAGTAATTGAATATTTTAGAGAATAATTGGGAAAGTAATGAATTAAAGTAAGAGCGAAAAAAAGACACTTTTATTTGCAAATTTTATTATTCTTACACTATTCTTATGCTATTTTTACATTATTCTTACGCTATTTTTACATTATTCTTACACTATTCTTACGCTATTCTTACATCAAAATAATTTCAGATTCAGAAATCTTATTGATTTTTTTCTGATCTTATTATTTATTGATTTTTTGAATATTTTTAGAATATTTTTAGAATATTTCTTTTATTTTTTAAAAAATTTCAAGAAAAAATAATATTAATTTAGGAAAAAAAGGAAGAAAAATAGTAAGAAAAAGATCATTAGCTTCTGTATTATATGAAGATGATACATCTTCAGATAGAAATAGAAATAGTAGAAATAGATCAATTTCTAATATACTTGGTAAAGAATCAACCTCAAATCAATCATCAAGTAGTAGTAGATTAGTTTTATATAATTGTCCGAAATGTAATGGAAGATTAATAGATCCTCGCACAAAGGTGATTCATGATTTGTCTAACGAGTCATTAGAAATTTCAATAGAATCTTTCCAAAATCGGCAAGAAATTGAAGAAAGTGAACGAATTGATGAATCTTCATCATCAAAATCAACTACATCAGGAATTAAATATAAACGTTCTAGTGCGTTCAAAATACACCGATCTATAGCGTCCTACGAACACCACCTACGTTCATATAGCGTATTAAATATGCCGTTCTAGTGCGTTCTCCGAACGCTTCGTATATATAACGTACTAGAACGCACCGTTCTAGTGCGTTCTCCGAATGTTTCGTATATATAGCATACTAGAACGTACCGTTCTAGTGCGTTCTCCGAACGTTTCATATATATAGCGTACTAGAACGCACCGTTCTAGTGCGTTCTCCAGACGTTTCGTATATATAGCGTCCTAGAACGCCTCTATATAATTCCGGATGTACACTTACGCAAGATGTTAATCTACTAGAAATAGAAAAGGATGACATCCCAAATCTTACCTTTTTGCCTAGAATACGTCCAAAAAGACATACAAATCAACCAATTTCAGTTGAAATTTCTAATATAATCGCTGATGATGAAGTTTTAAATATTTCTTCTGAAGATGAAATGGAAGAAATGGAAGAAATAAGTATCGAAAGTGAAGAGGAATCAGCTGATGAATTTTCTAATATTTTTGAAGATTATTCATCACCAAATTATGATCCTGATGAGTCGATTAATCTAAAATCGACAAATAATAATTCATATCTATGAATTTTATTATGGATAATGAGCTTTCGGATAAAATTCAACTTACCTGAAACTGCTACAGAATCGTTAATAAAGTTCATTAAATTATTGTTATCAGAAATCGGCAATTCTGAATTTGACACTTTTCCTAATTCAATATATATGACAAAAAAAGAACTTGGATTAAGAGATGATTTTTACTCTTTTCCTACATGTCCAAAATGCCATAAGCTTTATAATAAGCAAGAAGTGGAAGATTATAAAGAAAATGATACCAATTCTATCATGAAATGTCGGCACGTTGAATTTCCAAATTCAGCAACTAGATGAACCAAACAATATTATCCGAACAAGTTCCAACAATGGATAGATTTAAATTAAAATTCAAGTTGGTTTATCTATTTGCCGGAATTCGACAACAATTGATGACATTTTATAATCGTCTGAATTTCAAAAATTTCCTTCGACATTGGTTAAATCGGACGAACTCTGATGAAATTTTATCAAACATTTATGATGGTCAAATTTGGAAGAGTTTCAAAGAAACGAATGACGAAAATTCGCTGAATTTCTTCCGAAATGAGACAGCAGATTCACATCTTGGTTTAATGAATCTTGACTGGTTTCAATCTTACGATGGTACTATTCATAGTATTGGAGTAATTTATGTCGCAATTTGTAATCTATCTGATTTAAGCGCGAAAATCTACTAATTCTTGGATTATTTCTGGGTCCAAATGAAGTTAACCTACATAAAATAAATCATTATTTGGTACCAATTGTGGATGAATTGGAATCACTTTGGAATGGAATTATTCTAAATAAGACAAATAATTGTTCGAATGGAAAGAAAATCTGGGCAGCTTTAAGGGTAGAGTATATCAAATCATATGATCAAAAAAAGATTTCCAGAGAGTTTATAAATAACTTACACTAAAACTATATGATTTGATAACTATTAGTATTGACAATATATAAATAAATTTTCGTTCAGGTTTCGCAAATTTTGAAGATCGGATGACAGGTTGCGCAATTTTTTTTTGCCATATGTTACATATAAACACGTGATTTGATTTTTTTTTTTTTTTTTTTTTTAATCAACGGAGTCTCGCTTCAATACGTTTATTAATAAATTGCAAAGCTGTTATAATAACAAGCTTTTTAAAAGTAAAACTTTTAGAACAAAAAAATTACATATAGAAGCTTGCTAAAACTAAAATAAAATCTAGTCTACGGCACGGCTCATCGTTGCCAGTTGGTACTGGTAACTGACTTGCCAAGACCCGTCCCCGTCCTCTCATGACCAATCTGAGCATAAGATTGCCGGGATCGCGCCCAAATGGCACTCTCAGTTAAAAGAAAAAAAAGTTCGGTTCTCCCTGATATTAACCCATATATATAAAAAAAATCACCTACTAAAAGAAATAAAAACCCATAAAAAATAAAAAAAATAAAAGAAAATAACATCCCAAAAAGAAAAAATAAACCCAAAATAAAATTTGTTGAGCTCATCCCTCACTTTATTAACTCCTGCTTGGCGAAAAATCTAACAGGTCTAACGTCTGCTGTTTATTTGTAACAATACACTCGTTACAAAAAGTGACCNTTTTTTTTTTTTTTTTTTTTTTAATCAACGGAGTCTCGCTTCAATACGTTTATTAATAAATTGCAAAGCTGTTATAATAACAAGCTTTTTAAAAGTAAAACTTTTAGAACAAAAAAATTACATATAGAAGCTTGCTAAAATTAAAATAAATTCTAGTCTACCGCACGGCTCATCGTTGCCAGTTGGTACTGGTAACTGACTTGCCAAGACCCGTCCCCGTCCTCTCATGACCAATCTGAGCATAAGATTGCCGGGATCGCGCCCAAATGGCACTCTCAGTTAAAAGAAAAAAAAGTTCGGTTCTCCCTGATATTAACCCATATATATAAAAAAAATCACCTACTAAAAGAAATAAAAACCCATAAAAAATAAAAAAAATAAAAGAAAATAACATCCCAAAAAGAAAAAATAAACCCAAAATAAAATTTGTTGAGCTCATCCCTCACTTTATTAACTCCTGCTTGGCGAAAAATCTAACAGGTCTAACGTCTGCTGTTTATTTGTAACAATACACTCGTTACAAAAAGTGACCAGGCACGTACCCAAAATTCTCCTTGTTGCCGATTGAACTACCTGAGCTCATTCCACCCCACGTGACTGACAAATAACTGGTCTGAAATATGTTATTTAGACCCCATAAAAGTCCACCTAATATGGGCAAGTGATCATGCATGCCTCCCTATGTTCCGCCTATTATAGAAAAATTAATGGTCTGACACATGTTATTTAGACACTGCAGGAAAAAATGCCTGTTTAATCCAAATGCGGGCAAGTGATCATGCATGCCTCCCTAAAACCCCTTATTTGGATGAAATCGGATCCACGTGACAAAAATCAGGGTCCAACTGATTTTTGTATTCTCCCCATTATTTTGTTTTGGTCGCAGTAATTAAAGAAAGTATTCAGCCGCTATTTTAAAAAAATTTTTTCCCGTCGAGGTTTTCGTAAAAGCTTCTTTAATAGAGATTTCAGGCTTCCAACCGTTCGTTACTGAACTCCCCTCACCTTTTTGCCGTCGTGGGCAGGCTACCCGAGGACCAGTCCGTTAATGTCTTCTTGCCCAAAAAATTCTTTTCCTCAGTAAAAGACCTCCACAAAGGTATTTAGCAGTATATTAGGTTATCCACCCAGTCTCGTCCGGCAGAGCCCCTTGCCTCAAACCAGGCGGTACTAAATACCTAAGCTTTAGTCTTTTATTGTAAGTTCCAATCTATTCTATGTAGCGTCGAACTTCTGAAAAAATTTTTTGTTTATCGCAAATTTATGGTTTGAATGATCACCGGAAAGAGTTATGATAAACACGTGATTTGATGCACCCTACCCTTAATATTAGTTTCTTGTGATGTACTTGCTGCTAGAAAAATCTGTGGTCACATTTCGGCATTAGTATCTTGCCATCGATGTGAAAAAAAGGCAAATTACGAAAATCAGCAACATAATTTCGCTGGAATAGATGATATGGACAATTGGTTTATTGCAAAAGATTCATCCAAGCATCTTGAAAATGCTTTAAAATGGAGAGGTTGCAATTCGGATTCTGCTAGAAAGAAATTTACAAAAAATAGTGGAGTAAGATGGTCAGAATTGTTGCGCCTACCTTATTTTAACCCAATTCGATTTATAACAGTTGATCCTATGCATTGTTTATTTTTGGGTATTGCAAAATGGATTGTGAAACGAATTTGGGTAAATATGGGAGTTTTATTATCAAATAATTTAAATAATATTCAAAAAAAAATAAATAAATTTCAAGTTCCCACCAATTTGGGTCGAATTCCGGGAAAAATCTACTGTGGTGAAGGTTTTTCTAATTTTACTGCCAATCAATAGAGAATTTTTATTTCAATTTATGCTACTGTAATACTTTGGGAGTATTTAGAAGAAGTAGATAGGAAGATTCTTACATATTTTGTTCGAATTTGTTATCTTTTTGTAAATCGAATTCTAGAAACTAAATCTTTAGATGAAATTCATAAGAAAATAGTAGATGTTGTAACATTAATTGAGAAAAAATATGGAAGAAATATAATAACACCAAATCTTCACTTGTCACTTCATTTAAGCGCATGTTCGCACGATTTTGGTCTATTATATGCTTTTTGGTACTTTTCATTTGAAAGAATGAATGGAATACTTGGTAAATTAATATACTTTGATTATTTTTTTCTGATTTTTTGATTATTTTTTGATTATTTTTTGATTATTATTTGATTATTATTTTTTGATTATTATTTTTTTCTGATTTTTTTCTAATTTTTTTCTAATTTTTTTTTGATTTTTTGCTTATTAGGTTCGCTGCCTAATAGTCATTGGCAAATCGAACCAGAGCTAATGCGTCGATTAATCAATGACAATAGAATAAATGAGATGATATATACTGAAAATAATTCAAAAGGTCTAAAAATTCTTAATACTCGTCAATCCGTCAGATCTCTTTCAGAAATAGATCAATTTGGTCATAATGAAATGAGAAGATTCTGGATGTATTCGAGAACAATTCAAAAATCAACTATTTCTGGAAAAGAACCATTTCCAGGTGAAATGTTGAAACCATTTTCAGAAAATATTCCACTTTCGGCAGATGGAATTTTAGATCTAATGATTGCTTATTATAATGATACATATGAAAACTTGAAATTTCGGAAGCCATTTGAAACTGATTTTTTAAATTCAATAATAATTCCATTAAAAATAAACAAATATTGTCGTTGCCGAATTGGTTCTGAAATATTTGATTCGATATTTTCACCTAGACACCAAAAAAGCTCATATATTTGCATCTGAAGATGATAGTATTGATATTTATCCGGGTCAAATTCAGTTCTTTTTTGTTCATGAAATAAGTACAAATAGAATAAATATGGAAAATCATTATCTGGCATATGTTCGTTGGTATAAAAAAATCAAAAATCGGTTCTATTTTAGCATAAATCAAGAACAAATATGTAATGTTGAATTGTGGGATACTGAATTTTATCCTAAAAGCCGAGATTGTATTATTCCAGTCCATCATATTCTTCATCAGTAAATTTTTTTAAACGTAAGCCTTCGAAGTCCTTCACTCTGATAACCTTCGAATACCTTCAACATAAACGTAATATTTACGAAGGTTATTGGTATCGAAAACCTTCATTTTTATTAATAAAACGTAATACTCCGGAGGTTATTGATATCGATAACCTTCAATAACCTTCACTTTATCATAATAAACGTAATATTTGCGAAGGTTATTGGTCCGATAACCTTCAATAACCTTTGAAAACGAAATTATTACAATAACCTCCGACATAAAAAATTTCCTGATGTTGGACGATTTGTGCCAATTAAATATAAAATTTCAGATCGTAAAAATGTTAAAGAGTATTTGGCAGTAAATCCAATAAATAGAAAATATAATTTATGCTAAAAATTATCTTTTTTATTTTATTCCGAAATGATTAGAATTATGTAATTTTATTAAAATTTCCATAAATACATAAAAATCAGAAATAAATGATAAATTAGAAATTTTGCATTAAAATCATCTGAATTCAGTAATTTTCTTCCGAAATGATAAAGATTTTATTAAATTTTCTAAATTTTGGCTAAAATTTATTAACGGTCAAATTTAAGATAAATTTTTGCGAAAAGAGTATATTTCCGAAATTGACATTTCGACAGCATCAAAATATTGTATAAATTTCAGCACGAATTTGGAAATTCTGAATTTTGGTTAAAACTAAAATCTGAATTTCCAAATTTTGGCTAAAATTTATTAACGATTGAATTTAAGATAAATTTTTGTGAAAAGAGTATATTTTCAAAATTGACATTTCGACAGCATCAAAATATTGTATAAATTTTAGCACAAATTCGGAAATTCTGAATTTTGGTTAAAACTAAAATCTGAATTTCCGAATTTTGACTAAAATTTATTAATGATCGAATTTAAGATAAATTTTTGCGAAAAGAGTATATTTCCGAAATTGACATTTTGGCAGTAAAACAGCATTAAAATACTATATAAATTTTGGTACAAATTCGAAAATTTTGAATTTTGATCGAAACTTAAAAATCTCTTCAAAATTTTCTGAAATTTCTAAAAGTCAATTTTTTTTTAACAATCAGCTGAAAGTTAATCGAATTTTGATATTGCCGATTTGCCTTATTTCGCTTATAATATTGTGAATGAAATATGCATATTTTATATATAATTTCTAAATGTCTAATAATCGGCAAGAAACAAGAATTCTTTTAATAAATTCTGAATTTTTGCCGAATTTTATTAATAAGCTGAAATATCATATTTTCGAAATGAATAAGCTGAATTTAGGCAGAATTGTTTCGAAATTTTATATTTCCGAAATGTCCATTTCGACAACAAAATAGCGTATCAAAATATTGTACCAAATTTCAGCACGAATTCAGAAATTCTGAATTTTGGTCGAAACTTAAAAATCAACTTTAAGTTAAGTTTCGACCAAAATTCAGAATTTCTGAATTTTGGCTGAAATTTATTAATGGCCGAATTTAGGCTAATTTTTTTTGGCAATCAGCTGAAAGTCAGCCGAATTTTGATATTGCCGATTTGCCTTATTTCGACTAGTGTATCAAATAACAAAATTATGTATTTATTTATTTTCGTCTAAGATCCGATAATACAGGTGGGATTTGAGTTTGTTCAATTTTTGATTTAGTAAGTTTAGTAAATTTATTCAATTCACAAGAATTATTAAAATTTTGTTTAGCAATTAATTTTAATGTAATTTTCCCTTTCCTATCCCTCTCAATTCCTTTTTTAAAATCATCGTAAACTGAAGAAAAATTACGGTGATGGTGAAAGAATATATTATGTACAAAATAAACTATACTGTGGCGAATACCTCTAGTTATAGGAAAATTGCCATGAAGTAAAAGACAGGAGGAAAATGCTACAATTTGTTCAGCTTGAAGAGGAACAACAATTTGAAGTTGAGGAAAGCATAATTCACCTCCAACAAAATCTCCAAGAGCAACCAAAAAACAAAGACTATTTAATTCATCATGTTCGTCCCAGTGAAAATCACTTATTGTGTTGTAATTAATTGCAATTATAGGGAAAATTCCAAATAATTTAGGAGTAAATAATCACCATTCAAGCTTTAATAATTTTTCATACAGACCTTTATAATGTTTTTGAACAAATTTATTAATACAAATTGATAGTGGGTTGAGACTACTAAGTAAATTATTAACACATTCCTGATGTTCACAATTATGCATGCTAGCAGTATTTGAACTTGTAAATGGTAGAAGGTTATTTCTTGTGTATATGCCAAAATGTTCAATGAAATTTTTCCAAAATTCCTTACTTCTATGTGATGGATTTTTTAAAGTATGAAAATAATAATTATTTATACCTTCAGTAGCTTGCGTTATAGCAGTTATAGTAGTTGAATCAAGTTGATCAAAATGAATTAATGTTCTATCATTAATATCTGTAATACATGTTGACTTTTTTATATAACACCCTTTTAGAAGATGATAATCATTTCGTGCAGATATTATTAATTTTGTTTTCTCCATTCGAGAAATATACTCAGCAGTTGAAATATTTTGTGAAATATTATTTTGTGAATCTATAGCATGTTTTAGTTTTATCCATTTGGATCGAAGATATCGATGTGTATTTCTTCTTGTAATTGGCTTTTCTATCCCTAACTAACGACCCAAATCAATCCATGATCTATTTTTTAAATCGTTAGTTTGAAATTCTATTTCTTTATTATGATCTATCTCGTTAATTAATGGCAGAAATTTGGATAGAAGATAAGGTATTTCATTATTTACTATTTTTGCCTCTCGAATTAAAATTTCAATCAATAATTCTCTAGTATAAATTTTTTTTAATATTGGATGCAATACAATCTAATGGAGAAAGGGAAACGCTTTTCCATTTTTTTTCGATGTAATAGATTTTGTCACTTGTACTTAGTCCTCGGGTTGCCCACTAGGTCCTATGCTAATTATATAAATACATAAATAAATTCATATTAAAAAAAATTAGAAAGAATTACATTTTATGTAAATTAAACTAATAAATTTTTTTATTTTTGCGGACTGCACAAACCACTAAGGTTAAAGTATTGAGCCACTAGTAAAATAATTATGCGATTTCTACTATACGTGTTGCCCAAATCCCAAATAATTTGGGATTTGGGATGCCAAAATGCACAAATTACTAGTATTTGGGATTTGGGATTTGGGATTTTGGCAAAAAATACTAATTGTAATTTGGGATTTGGGATTTGGGATTTCGGCATTTGGGATTTTGGCATTTGGATTTTGAATTTAGGTGGCAGGTATAATTTCTACAACATAAATACAAAGTTAGAGGCCCTATTATTTCAATAATAGAAATGAAATTTTTTGCATAACTAAGTATACTCAAAACAAAGAACCTGGGTGGTTGAACTATCAACACAAAAGTACCTTACAATATTATAAAAAATTTGAAATTATATATACTTGATTCGGGTCAAAAAAAATATTATTTGTTGTTATTAATACAGGTTCAATATCATCTGCTGGTAAGGTTGAGTTTTGTTTCTTTTCAAGTTTTTGTTTTTTATTATAGCGAGAGTGATGAGACAACTTTCTACTTTATTTTTTTTGTGACATATTAACAGGACAAGAAAAGTTTTTCAAAATATTATTATTATAAATATTTATTATTTCAATTATCAGTAGACTAGTAAAGAAATGCAAAGAGTAAACTATCTAATGAGTCATTAAGGTTTATAACCTTAAAGCCAAGAAAAATAATTTATATTTGCATGTGTGAAAATGATTGGTAATATTTTATTTAAAAAAAAAATATAACGGGTATCAATTTTTAGGGGATACTATTTTTATAGATTTAGACAAAAAAAGATAATTATATAGTTTAAAAAGTTATAAGTGAGTAATATTTCATTTATTTTTAGTTTAGAATATTTTTAGATGTTTATTAATTTATATAAATTACTCGTTCAATATTTTGTATAGATATTAGGTTGATCTTCTATTGACAGATCTTGTGCAACTTCAAGATCTAGATTTAAATTACTACTAAATTCTCTAAATTAATTTTATTAAAATCTTAAATAACCAGTATTTCTTGAACGGAGATAATTTGTTTGTCCTCTTCTGTGATATGAATAATATGTGGAACAAGTTCTTCTNAAAATAATAAAATTTATCACAAGAAAGTTCATGGGTGGAGAAGAAAATAAAATAAAATAAATGAATTCTCAACGAATTCGTCAGTCGTTTATTCGTCACAGCTTTTGACTATGAAACTACAATACGGGGTGTGATGACCTAATAATTAATCGGGATGTGATAATTAAACGTCCACTGCTACCAAATGTAAGAGTTCAACTGAAACTCTTATTTTGTTAAGGGTGTGTGTGTGTGTTGAGTTAATTCTATAACTCCACTTCAATGAAGAAGCTAAATGTGTATATAAAATGTAAATGTAATGAGTTATAAAACTTCAACTTTAACTAGAAGTCAATGTGTAATACTTGAGCAAAAGCTCCGCTTCAATACAAAGCAATAAATGTATGGTAGTACATAATTAATAATAAATGAATTTACATAATTGGAAATAATCTTAAAAAAATCGAGATTGGTAAAAATCATGTGATAAGATAATATAAGTATATAATATAATATAATATAAATATAATAAAATAGAAATAAAAATAGAATATATACGAAAATAAAAATAATAAAAATAGTAAAAATAGAATAATNAAGTTTTTCAAAATATTATTATTATAAATATTTATTATTTCAATTATCAGTAGACTAGTAAAGAAATGCAAAGAGTAAACTATCTAATGAGTCATTAAGGTTTATAACCTTAAAGCCAAGAAAAATAATTTATATTTGCATGTGTGAAAATGATTGGTAATATTTTATTTAAAAAAAAAATATAACGGGTATCAATTTTTAGGGGATACTATTTTTATAGATTTAGACAAAAAAAGATAATTATATAGTTTAAAAAGTTATAAGTGAGTAATATTTCATTTATTTTTAGTTTAGAATATTTTTAGATGTTTATTAATTTATATAAATTACTCGTTCAATATTTTGTATAGATATTAGGTTGATCTTCTATTGACAGATCTTGTGCAACTTCAAGATCTAGATTTAAATTACTACTAAATTCTCTAAATTAATTTTATTAAAATCTTAAATAACCAGTATTTCTTGAACGGAGATAATTTGTTTGTCCTCTTCTGTGATATGAATAATATGTGGAACAAGTTCTTCTCTTGCTCATGGTGTGGGGTTAACAATAGGTTGAGTTTGTGAAGGTCCTGCGACAGTTAATTATACCTGCCGCCCAAATTCAAAATCCAAATGCTGAAATCCCAAATGCCGAAATCCCAAATCCCAAATCCCAAATTATAATTAGTATCTTTTGCCGAAATCTCAAATCCCAAATCCCAAATACTAGTAATTTGTGCATTTTGGCGTCCCAAATCCCAAATTATTTGGGATTTGGGCAACACGTATACAGTTAATGGACGATTTCGGCGTCTCGGTGATGTAGTCAGTAAAGTAAAATCAGGTAAATCTATTTGCTTGTCTCTGTTGTTCTTGTAGACGTTATATTCGCTCTCTTTTTAACTGTTCTTGCTGTGGGTGTTCTTGTTCTTGAAATCCGTTTCCAAGTCTTCCCGGTCTTTCGAAATCGGCTAATTATGCTTCGCGATTTCATCTGTGGTAAGTGGTGTTATCTTTTCTTTCCCTCTTTTCTTGTTGTTTTTGTCTCTCTTCTTTTCTATGTCCTCTTCTGTGCTGTTCTAACTTTTCTTGGGCTGTTCTACTTCCTGGTGCCGTTCTAACTTTCTGGTGCCAGCTTATTTTACTTGAAATCAGCGATTTCAACTTGTTCTCTGTTCTCCCGTTTTCCCAGTGTTGTTGTTCGGTATTCTTTCAGATCTTCGGTATGGAGGTGTTGGTGTCCTTGATTCTAGTCTTGTGGTAGTGGTTGTAGTGTTCATGGGGTTCCAAATTCTTGTTATTCCCAGAGTTTCGCAGTTCCGTACCCTCGGTTTATTTTTCTTCGGCAATAGTGTTGATGTTCTTTTCCGGGTTTCTTCTGGTTCAAGGGTGGAGTTTTTTCTTGTTCTTCTTCTTGGTTGTTATTGTTTTCCGGTAAAAGGAAGTTCTGAATATAATTCATATACTATTTAATATTTCCTTCTCTTGCAGTTCTCCCGCGGCCATAAATAATATAAATAAGTTTTTATTAAATAAATAAGTTTTTAATAAATTAAATAAATTAACAAGAGAAAAAAAAATTAAATAATTAATTAACTATAATTAAAAATAGAACGAAAATTTAATTAAACAAAACGAATAAATTAAATTAATTTTAAGATAATTAAATTTTTAAATAAACTAAAATAAATTAAATAAACTTTAAAACTAAATTAAATAAATTAAATTAAAATAAACTTTTATTATTTTTAGAACTTCACTACGGGTTTAATAAGGGTAGGTATAGAGGTGATCGAGAATAAAGATAAAATAATAGAATTTCTCTTAAAAAAAAAATTAAATAAAATAAATTTTTAATTTCGACGTTTTATACGTCACAGGTGCGTTATAAGAGAGAAATATTTAAATAAAAGACTAAAAGATAACTTAAAATAATAAAATTTATCACAAGAAAGTTCATGGGTGGAGAAGAAAATAAAATAAAATAAATGAATTCTCAACGAATTCGTCAGTCGTTTATTCGTCACAGCTTTTGACTATGAAACTACAATACGGGGTGTGATGACCTAATAATTAATCGGGATGTGATAATTAAACGTCCACTGCTACCAAATGTAAGAGTTCNTTTATTTTATTAATTTAGAATATTTTTAGGTACTAATTATTACTTTTTAGAACTATTGAAATCAGCACATTACTCACATTACTATTCTATAGATCTAAACAAGAAAGAAGAGTAATTAAATAGTTTTAAAGAGTTGTAAGTAGATAATATTTCGTTTATTTTATTAGTTTAGATAATTTTTAGATATTTAAAGGTACCAATTATTACTTTTTAGTTATTTTTAGAACTATTTTTTAGTGAAATCGGGTGGCGCAGTATCGTTTTTATAGATTTAAATTAAAAAAAAGATAATTATATAGTTTAAAAAGTTATAAGTGAGTAATATTTAATTTATTTTATTAGTTTAAAATATTTTTAGATATTCAAAAGTACTAACTATTACTTTTTAAAACTATTTTTATAGTGAAATTGACACTTTACTAATATTGCTATTTTATAGATCTAAACAAGAAAGAAGTGTAATTATATAATTTTAAAAGGGTTTATATAGTTATAAGTAGATAATATTTTGTTTATTTTATTAATTTAAATAATTTTCAGATATTTAAAAGTATTAACTATTACTTTTTGGTTATTTTTAAAACTATTTTTTAGTATCGGGTGGCACAATATCGTTTTTATAGATTTAGACAAAAAAAGATAATTATATAGTTTAAAAAGTTATAAGTGAATAATATTTCATTTATTTTATTAGTTTAGAATATTTTTAGATATTCAAAGGTATTAACTATTATTTTTTAGAACTATTTTTATAGTAAAATCAGCACTTTACTAATATTACTATTTTATAGATCTAAACAAGAAAAATATAGTTTAAAAAGAGTTTATAGTATATATATTATCAAAACTAATTTGGCCTTGACTCAATTCTTAAAATTTCAATTTTTAATTGCGTTTGACTCAACTAATTGTATCAATCACTAATAAAAATCAAAATTTACTTTAATTCAACTTTAATTTTTCTCAATTTTAATTGCGTCTGATTCAATTCAATAGTTTTGACAACATATATAGTTTATAGAGTTATAAGTGAATAATACTTTGTTTATTTTATTAGTTTAGATATATTTATAGATAATAATATAGAAATAAAAGAAGTGGGTAAATAATATAGAAATGAAAAAAATAGGTAATAATATAGATGTTAAATAATGCGTTGTTACCGTAGTAATATTGTAGGATGTATTTTATTTATTATTATATATTATTCACTTATATTATTTAGTATTTTATTATTATATTTATAATTAGTTAGTATTTATTTATTTATTAGTATATTCTTATCTATAATACGAAAGACAAATTAATTTACAAATATGTAGTTGTGTAGTGTAACTGTGTTCTGTAATGAATTTACCATAGATAGTAGTAAATTATTATGTAGATCATATATTACGAGGACCCAAAGGACCTAAAGGACCCAAAAGACCCAAAAATTAGTTATATAAAGGATGGATTTTGGCTTGAGTCAAAATCAGTTCCGATTGAGTTTTTAGGTAGTTTTTAGAATTAGGATTCTATCCTTTAATTAGGAAACTTTTTGTAACTAATTTATTTGTAAATTAGTTTCTGTTATATTTGCAATTACCATTAATAAAGGTTATTATTACTTTGAAATTATCAGTATTATTGTTTTATTAATAATAACCAACCCTTTGTATTGAATCGTCTACTTTATCATTTGGAGCGCTGTCTCGTGATATTAGTAGTTAACACTAATCAATACACTTATTAACAGTAGTTATTTAACTTTTAGAACCTACATATTAGTAGTAGTTGTATCTATTTTGACTAATAGTTTTTTTGAATAATATCTTTAATATTATTTCAAGAGTTCCTGTTTATCCCACATGTTTATTAAGAAGGATAAACTTCTGTTGGTAACAATTTGGTGTCTTCTAGCGGAAACGCAAAAAGAAATTATACTGTTAATGGTTATTACTAAAAGATGCAACGATTGTGTAGACGAAGCAATCAAACAAAAGAACGAAGCTCTCTCCGAAATTGTTGAAAGAAAACTATTCCGAGAAGAAAAGGATCCTAACTACGAAGTAACCTATACTTTAAAGGACCTTAATCGAGTAAAGAATCATTTCGATTTGATTAAACATCACGTGTAAATTCGTGATAATATTCTTGTTGATAATGGAAGAACTGTCTTCAACATACCGACCAGGTCTAAGTCAAAGAATAATTAAAATTCCTAAGTTAACACTTTGGAGTCGACATCTCGAGGCTCAACAAGGCGAACTGTTCAACGGTTAACCCTGGAAGAAAGAGAACAAAGAAGACAACTATATCAACAACGTCGACTTGAGTGACAAATTCAAAGAGAAAATCAGAATCCAGTTACCGTTAGGTTACCCGCAAGTAATTCAACAACAACTTCTCCCTCTGCAACTGTTGGAACATTTGGAACCACTCCTATACCTGCCGCCCAAATTCAAAATCCAAATGCCGAAATCCCAAATCCCAAATCCCAAATTACAATTAGTATTTTTTGCCGAAATCCCAAATCCCAAATCCCAAATACTAGTAATTTGTGCATTTTGGCATCCCAAATCCCAAATTATTTGGGATTTGGGCAACACGTATAACCACTCCTTGACACAGACGCCGATCTAACGAAACTCCTCAAAGTTTCTCACAGGCAGTATCACCTAGGCAATCACCAGAACAAGTCACACCACGTGTAGTTACCCCTCCAAACAATTGGGACCAACTCCAAAATATCTGAACTTTCTATCAACCATTAGACTTTAATCTCCTTAACCAACAATTGGCAGAAGCTCATTTAACCGCCTTTGATAGTAGTGACAGTAGCGATACTGATACTGAAGACGAAATGACAAACGCTGTACTTGATTACTTGGAAGACAACTTACATAACCACACATCCCTCCGAGTCGATCTATTCTATGGGGATGGAACTCAGGATTCTCTTCAATGGATGATCCATTTTGAGAAAGTCGCCCGCAGTAATACATGGGATGAAGCAAAAAAGATTTGCAAGTATGCCACCTACCTTGAAGACGATGCCGAAGAATGGCACGATGAAATAAATGCTGACGATATGGCTGATTGGGCCGCTTGGAGAGCCGGATTTGTAGAAAAGTATTGTAACACCCGGTGGAAAAATAAATGGCTGTATGAGTTGGAAAACAATCGTCAACGATAAAGAGAAACTATCGATACTTATTATGCAAGATTCAAACGATTGGTGAAATGTGTAGAAATTAATGTCGACCAACATAAATAACTTTTCATAAAAGGATTGTTACCTCATATCGCACCATTGATAACTCTGCACGCCCCAGCTACCTTAGCTGCTGCTTTAGAAAAAGCGCAAGCTTACGAAGAAGGATTGGATATGGTAAATGAAATTGAACCTCGTAAACAAAAAGATAAAAAGAAAGTTGTTGAAAGTTCAGACGAAGAAGAAGAGAAAAGGAAACCAAAGAAAACCACGCTTAAAAAGAAGAAGAAGGAAACTAAAGTAACTTTTGATCCTGCTCACAACCTCGACGACTTGGCAAAGAAATTTGAGAAGATGCAATTAAATTTAATTCAAAAAATGGAGAAGTTAACTACTCAAGTTAACCAACAACCTAACTACCGCAACTGAGGAAATAACCGTGACAACTCCTCACAAAACAATTGGAACAACCGAAACAATTGAAACAACAGAAATAACAATTGAGAAACCTGTACTTGTTTCAAATGTGGAAAGGAAGGACATATCTCTTGGGACTGTCCTGATCGCAAAGATNAATAAATGGCTGTATGAGTTGGAAAACAATCGTCAACGATAAAGAGAAACTATCGATACTTATTATGCAAGATTCAAACGATTGGTGAAATGTGTAGAAATTAATGTCGACCAACATAAATAACTTTTCATAAAAGGATTGTTACCTCATATCGCACCATTGATAACTCTGCACGCCCCAGCTACCTTAGCTGCTGCTTTAGAAAAAGCGCAAGCTTACGAAGAAGGATTGGATATGGTAAATGAAATTGAACCTCGTAAACAAAAAGATAAAAAGAAAGTTGTTGAAAGTTCAGACGAAGAAGAAGAGAAAAGGAAACCAAAGAAAACCACGCTTAAAAAGAAGAAGAAGGAAACTAAAGTAACTTTTGATCCTGCTCACAACCTCGACGACTTGGCAAAGAAATTTGAGAAGATGCAATTAAATTTAATTCAAAAAATGGAGAAGTTAACTACTCAAGTTAACCAACAACCTAACTACCGCAACTGAGGAAATAACCGTGACAACTCCTCACAAAACAATTGGAACAACCGAAACAATTGAAACAACAGAAATAACAATTGAGAAACCTGTACTTGTTTCAAATGTGGAAAGGAAGGACATATCTCTTGGGACTGTCCTGATCGCAAAGATAATTCAGACAACTTCGCGCATGCCAAATTAGTAGAAGTTGAAGAAAAAAGTGAAAAGAAGGAAGATAAACTTTTACAACACCTTCTTAATGCTTATGATGCTTATCTGGGAAAACGAGAAAGGGATGACAGTAGCGACAAGGACACACCTATTAAACGACCTCGTGAAACTAATGTTTCTAAGTCGAAATCAAGCTTGAATACCTTTGGACTTCCTAAAACTACAAGTGTGCCAGTACTATACGTGTTGCCCAAATCCCAAATAATTTGGGATTTGGGACGCCAAAATGCACAAATTACTAATATTTGGGATTTGGGATTTGGGATTTGGGATTTTGGCAAAAAATACCAATTATAATTTGAGATTTGGGATTTGGGATTTTGGCATTTGGATTTCGAATTTGGGTGGCAGATATAGCCAGTACCTAAGGTTGTTAAAATTGAAATTACCCCAAAGAAAAAGTCCAAGAAAAAGGAAGTAATTAAAATAGTGAAAGGAAATAAGGAAAAGAAAAAGGAAAACGCAACTCGACCATCTCTTTTTAGGAAGAAGGATTTTGATATTATAGAACAACTACAAAACCAACCTGCTGATTTATCTTGGGCCGATGCCTTGGAAGTCCCATCTATTAAGAAAAGTTTCTTTGAAGCCCTTCGAAAGCCAAAAGAAAAAGAAATTAAATTGGCAGACCAGGAATACTCTTTGAAAACTACCGCTTTAAAGTGTAACGTCGCAGAGAAGTTTATACTGTGCCTACTATTGTTGACAGTAGCGCAGCTATCAGTATTGTTACTCGTGATGCTATGGAACAGCTAGGTTATGAAATTGAAGAAGCTTCTAAAAGTATTATCTTACCCGCTACTGGAAAAAGAACTCAACCCTTAGGAGTTATCTGTGACTTACCAATTACTATCCAAGGCCAAACTATTCCTATCGATGTGGAAGTAATCAATGCTGCTACTTATTCTTTATTATTAGAAACAATTGGCTAATGAAAGCTAATGCTTCGTATAATTGGGACGACCAAGAATTAACTCTTAGATGGTGAGGAAAAACTCTTATCGTTCTTGCCAATTGTTCAAAGGAAACTAAGGAAGAATTTGCTGAACTTATCGAGAATACTGACGAAGAAAGTACTAATGAAAGTGATACTGAAACAGAAAAATCTGAAGAAGATGATGAAGAAATTATTTTCAAAAACACAATAATCGAAGATCACGATGACGAAAGCAATGAGGATACTGTACCTATATTCCTAAGTGAAAAATTAAATAAAAATGAGTTAGATATTGGTTAACTAAATAACAACTAACAACAAAAGTTTGATAAATTGATAGAGCGAAATAAAGATTTATTTGCAAATAATGTTAGTTCATTGGGACGAACAAATATCATTAAACATCAAATTGATATAAGAAAAGTAAAATTAACTAAACAACGCTTTTACCGAACACACCTTGATAAAGATCAATTTATCAAGGAGGAGCTTGACAGAATGTTGGACAAGAGTTTAATAAAGCGATCCAAAAGCCCTTGGGCCTCTCCTGTTGTTCTTGTCAAAAAGAAAAATGGCAAATTGAGGTTTTGTGTTAACTACCGAAAGTTAAATACTGAGACACGAAAAGATGCCTACCCAATTTCCCGCATTGAGGATATGTTGGATGCCCTCCGAGATGCAAAATGGTTTACTACCCTTGATCTTGCTAGTGGTTATTGACAAGTGAAAATGGATCCAAAAGACCAAGATAAAACTGCATTTATCACTAAACAAGGGACCTATGAGTTCATTGTAATGTCTTTTGGACTTACTAATGCTCCAGCTACCTTTCAACACCTTATGGATCATGTTTTAAATGATATATTATATCAAGGAGTCATTGTTTACCTTGATGATATCAACATCTATTCGAAAACTTTTGACGAACACTTAAATAAATTGGGAAAAGTGTTTCAACGATTATGAGCTGCCGGATTGAAATTGGGACCTGACAAATGTCACTTCTTACAATCTAAATTAGAATTTCTGGGACATATTGTCAGTAGAGATGGAATCATGGCTGATCCCGTAAAAATTGAAAAGGTTAAAAACTTTCCAATACCAACTACTAAAACTAAAGTCCGCAGTTTCCTAGGATTGGCATCCTACTATAGGAAATTTATTAAGGACCTTTCAACAATTGCTCAACCACTCAATAAATTGTTAAGAAAAGACTCCGAACTAGAATAGATTGAGAAGTGTCAACAATCCTTTGATGCCTTAAAAGGAAAGTTAATTACCGAACCGATTCTATCCTACCCTGATTTTACCCGAACCTTTTACTTAACTACAGATGGTTCTGCACAAGGGTTAGGAACTGTTTTGAGTCAACGCAATGATGAAGGCCATGAAAAAGTTATTGCCTATACTAGTAAAAGCCTTGTAGGAGCGCAAAAACAGTATAGCGCAACTGAACTTGAATGTTTAGCTGTTATTTGGGCAGTTGAACATTTCTATTCTTATCTAGAATTTAAACATTTTGTTTTGATAACTGACCATTCTGCATTAAAATGATTATATTCAAGTGTATCGAAAGGGAGATTGGCGAGATGGATATTACGCTTACAACCATATGATTTTGAAGTACAACACAAACCAGGAAAAGAAAATACTAACGCTGATGCATTATTCCGTCTTTAATTGAACAAATGATTATAAGAAAAATAAATCCAACGTAAAATACAATTCGGACCAAGTTGTCGGTATCTTGGCAAAAACATTTATTAGAATTTATTAAAGTAACTAAGTCAGTATTGATTTAACTTTATACTATACCTGCCGCCCAAATTCGAAATTCAAATGTCGAAATCCCAAATGCCGAAATCCCAAATCCCAAATCTCAAATTATAATTAGTATTTTTTGCCGAAATCCCAAATCCCAAATCTCAAATCCCAAATACTAGTAATTTGTGCATTTTAGCGTCCCAAATCCCAAATTATTTGGGATTTGGGCAACACGTATACCTTATACCAACAGTTTTATAATTATTTAAACAATCAAATATTTCCTGAACCTCAATCACCTCGAGAGCGTAAACAATTTTTAAATAAAGTGAAGCATTTTCAATTATACAATGGACAGTTATTTAAGAAACCACGGAGAAATAACTAGCAATTCATCAAAGTAATAGGGAGACACGAAATGGAACCCCTGTTATATATGATGCATAATCACCCCATCTCAGGACATTTAGGCATAGAAGCCACTTATAACCGAGTTAGAGATAAATATTATTGGAATCAAATGTTCGATGACATTAAGAAGTATGTTCAAAGTTGTGACTCTTGCCAAAGATTTGGAAAACCAAAAAGGACGGAACCTTTACATAACATACCTGTTGGACAACCTTTTGAACAAATCGAAATCGATATTGTGAGACCATTGCCAGTTACTCCACGAAGAAGCCGATATATTGTAGTTGCTATGGATTACCTTACAAAATGGCCAGAAGTGAAACCTTTAACAAACGCGACTGCCGAAGCTGTTGCTCAGTTTATTTATGATGAAATTATTTGTTGACATGGTGCCCCGACAGTTTTAATATCGGATCAAAGCACACATTTTAAAAATAAAGTAATTGATGAATTAAATGATAAATTCAGGATAAAACATTGCTTTTCATCACCATATCATCCGCAAACTAATGGACTAGTGGAATGTTTTAATCAAACACTTTGTGAAGGTTTAAAGAAAGTCTGAGATCCTATGAATTGGGATAATTATATAACCTCTGTATTGTTTGCTTATCGGATAAATAAACAAAACACCACTAAATATACTCTATTCTTTTTAAATCATGAAAGAGAAGCCCGATTACCAATTGAAATCGATGGTCAACAAGAAATTGTTAAATATGATCTTGAAGATACTATCTTGCAACGAGCTTATGAACTAATTAATCAATTACCAGTTCATCGACAGAAAGCTAGGGATAATATACAGAAATCACAAAAGTCACAGGAACGACGACATCTGGAGAAAATGCCACAAATTGTTAAATATAAGAAAGGTGACAAAGTTTTAATGTATGACTCTCGGTTGGATAAACAATGGTCTGGAAAACTTGATACCCGATGGAAAGGACCATTTATCATTAGCAAATGCTTAGATAAAGGAGCTTATGTCCTGAAAAATCAATTTAATCAACCCCTGAAGGAGTTGATACATGCTGATCGACTAAAATTGTATAAAGGTCGTACCACATGGGAACCACAATTAGTAATAGATAATTCTGTGTAAATTAATAGAAATTAGATTACCAAAAATAGTGATACTATGTGTAACTTTAATTAATATTTAAACAACAGACACTCTACTTTTAGAAAATTTAGTTAGCATGACACAAAACCAGCGATTTTTAGACAAAATGCATTTATATAAACAAGACCTTTTGAATATTGAAGGAAATATACCTATCTAGCAAATAGACCCATACAGACTTACCGACCCTTGGGAACAATTTATCGATACAGTATTTCAATTGTTAAGACAAGAAATTATCCATCGTAATCGAATCAAGACATTAATGTATACTTATTATTTAGGAGAGTTATTAAGTTTTAGAACTCTACCTCAAATGTCATGGTTAGATTATGTGCAACAAAATGATATCTCTGATGAATATCATTATTACTTGGAAGCAATGAGAACCTATAAAGTATTTCAGGATGATAGAGAACAAATTTACAGAACAAATTATTTATCTTTATATGTAATGGTTCGAATGAGTAAGAATAATTTTGACAATAATTTCATGCTTTTTGTACAGGCTATTAGGGATATTTCGGTGAATATAAGTAGTGTTAGGAATTGGGTCTATATTTAGACTCGAATAATCGTCACAAATAATCGACGAATAATCGCGAATAATCGTCAATTATTCACGATTATTCGGCGATTATTCGACGATTATTTGGCGATTATTTGACGCTTATTCAGCGATTATTCGCGATTATTCGACGATTATTCAGCGATTATTCGGCGATTATTCGCGATTATTCAACGATTATTCGCGATTATTCGCGATTATTCGACAATTATTTAGCGATTATTCGTGATTATTCGACGATTATTCGTGATTATTCGGCGATTATTTGGCAATTATTCGACGATTATTCGCAATTATTCGAAAATTTTACACAATTTTTTGCAGATATTTTTTTTAAAACTCGAATAACTTCGTGAATATCGATGCTACAAGAATGAAACACATATCATTTTGTAGCCAAAAACAAGGCCGTTCTTTCTGTTTTAGAAATATCTTAGTAGAAAATTTCTCTGTGCTTCGATAATCGTGAGCGAAGTCAAAAAAACAGAAAAAAATAGTTGAAAATTTGTGAAAATTTTTGCAGGTGGTGAAAATTTGTGCAAATTTTCGCCTCTAAAAATTTTTTGATGCTAATACTATCAAAATTACTACTAAGTAAATATAAAAATATAAGTAAATGTTTGTTTCTTTTAAATAAAATATTTATTTAACATTCAATTTTGATATTAATTAATAAATAACAAAGTTTATAAAATTTCAATATTTAAATTGATTTATTAATATAATTAATATTAAATGGTTCAATATTAAATCGAAATTAACATTTAGAATTGGTAAATTAATATTAGAAATTATAAAAGTTATATTAAAAATTAAAAATTATTATTTTGTTTAATAAAAAGAATTTGATTGACTAAATGTGGATTTAATCTATTTCTACGAGGAGTGATATGAATTCCAGCATCTGAAAATAATCTTTCAGAAGGTACAGATGTTGCAGGAATTGATAAANCATGAGCGAAGTCAAAAAAACAGAAAAAAATAGTTGAAAATTTGCGAAAATTTTTTGATGCTAATACTATCAAAATCACTACTAAGTAAATATAAAAATATAAGTAAATGTTTGTTTCTTTTAAATAAAATATTTATTTAACATTCAATTTTGATATTAATTAATAAATAACAAAGTTTATAAAATTTCAATATTTAAATTGATTTATTAATATAATTAATATTAAATGGTTCAATATTAAATCGAAATTAACATTTAGAATTGGTAAATTAATATTAGAAATTATAAAAGTTATATTAAAAATTAAAAATTATTAAGGAAACATTTCTAAATATGTATTATTTTGTTTAATAAAAAGAATTTGATTGACTAAATGTGGATTTAATCTATTTCTACGAGGAGTGATATGAATTCCAGCATCTGAAAATAATCTTTCAGAAGGTACAGATGTTGCAGGAATTGATAAATATTTTTGTGCTAATTTTGATAAATTGGGATATGAATTACAATTAGCTTTCCACCAAATTAAAGGATCACTTTTTTCATGCATCAATAACTCTTTCATTTGTAAATATTGGTTAATTTCATTTGAATTAGTTCTAAATCCTTGATTAGAAGTCGAAGAAAGATGAGAAAAAAAAGATGATATTAAAGATGTTGAATTTACTTCTAATGAACTTTGAGTTTCATCAGATGACAAATTTACAATTTCTTCAATTTCTTTTTTAATTTTGGTATGTATAATATCACGTGTATTCTAAATAATAAATTAGATAAAAAGTTAAATATTATATAAATTATTTAATTAAAAAGATATATACTTACTTGTGAACAAAAAGTTAAATTTTTAAATCTAGGATCTAAAAATGATGCAGTTATTCCATAATTATTTGGAATACTCCATCTTTTTTCAAGATCATCTAAAATAGTATTACAAATGTTTGAAATTGTAGTATTTGTAATAATAGTATTATTTAATTTTATATTTTTTAAATTACGTATAACTTCATCAATTATAGGAGCAGTAAGAGCTAATGTTGTATATTTTTCTCCTCCTAATAATCTTGTTGCTTGTTCAGCAGAAGCTAATAATTTTGTCAAATTTTGAATAGTTTTCCATTCTGCTGAAGTGGGTAAAAGTTGATCCATAATATTAAAATCATGAACATCACTTGATAAATGACTATTTTCTAAGTTATTGGCTAACCATTTAATTGGAGTTTTTAATTCATAAAGTCGAACTAAAGCATTGTAGAATGAATTTCATCTTATATCTATAGGCTTGATAATTTCAACTGTTTCATTTTCTTGAATTTGATTACACATAACTTGTGCACGTCTTAATTGTTGTCTTCTTTTATCACTTCCCAAATAAGTAATAAGATTTTTTACTTTTGTTATTAGAGGATCAATTATTTTCAATCCTTTATTAACTGATAATTGCAATGTATGAGCAGCACATGGGATCCAATCTTTTCCCAATCTTGTTACTGTAGATTTAACATTACTTCCATTATCTGTAACTATAATTATTATTTTATCTTCCAAATTCCAGTTATCAAGAACTTTTAATACATGACGAGAAATTTCAACACCAGTATGTGGATATAGTATTTCTCCAACATTCAAAACTATGTTACAAATCTCAAATTCTTTGTTAATCCAATGAGCAGTAATGCCCAAATATGAATCATGTGCTTTTGATGACCACAGATCAAAGGTTAAATGAATATAATCAATAGAATTAATTATTATATCTTTGAGTTGTCTTTTCATATAATTATATGAAAGATCTATTAAATTTTTGATAGTATTAATACAAGAAATAGAAAATTGTGGATTGAGTGCATTACAATAATTTTTGAAA
Organism: Diversispora epigaea; assembly: GCA_003547095.1. Taxonomy (NCBI): domain Eukaryota; kingdom Fungi; phylum Glomeromycota; class Glomeromycetes; order Diversisporales; family Diversisporaceae; genus Diversispora; species Diversispora epigaea. The sequence goes on along the minus strand of PQFF01000062.1, from coordinate 140,398 downwards.
CAATCACTTTCAACAATAGATAATGGTTGTCTTGTTCCTACTATAAATTTTACAAGATCTTGATTTAATAATTTTTTTTTTTTAAACTAAGAGGTCTTGATAGAAGTTCAANAGATTGTTGTTTTGGTTGTTTTAGATTGTTGATTTCTTCTGGAGTTTTTGAAGATAGTGAAGCTTCAGTAATATGATGATCATCACGAAGATGTTTTGTATAATTAGTTGTAGAACCATGATGAGCATATTTGCGTGTACAATCTTTTATTTGACAGATTGCATAAACAACATCTGTTTCTGTATCATGATCAGTTATGAAAAAATCCCAAACAAAACTAGATCTCAATGCTGCCACTGTTTTTGATTTTTTTGATTTTGATTTTTTTTCTTTAGAGGTTTTTAATAAAACAGATGCTTTTCTTTTTCTACGATTTTGAAGACGACTAGAATTACTTAAAATATTATTGCTACTGATTTCACCTTCATCACCTTCATCACCTTCATTACCTTCATTATCTTCATTACCTTCATCACCTTCATCATTAATTTCATAATTATTTAATTCTTCTATATTAATTGATTTTTCAAAAAAAGATTAAATTCCTTTCTTATTTGTATTGCCTTTTATTCTATTCATTGGAGTTTTTTTTCTTTGGATAATATTTTTACTTGATGAAGCAATAGGTGTTTCTTCTTCACTTAGAAAATTCATTAAATTCATTTTAAAAGATAAAAAATCATTTTCATTATTAGAATTATTTTCTAGAATCCAACCTTCTGTATTTTCCACATCTACATTTTCTTCATGTTCTACTACCTTTCCCTTTCCTTTTTCTACTCTTTTTTTATTACTATTTATTCTCCCCTTCTTTATCCTCTTCTTTATCCTTCTCTTCATCCTTTTCATCTATTTCTATAATTTTGACAATATCTCTTTTTCCTTTTTCTACTCTTTTTTTATTACTATTTATTCTCTCTTCACTTTCCCCTTCTTTATCCTCTTCTTTATCCTCCTCTTCATCCTCTTCATCCTCTTCATCATCTGTTTCTATAATTTTGACAATATTTCTTTTTCTTTTTTTCTCCACTTCTTTTTCTATTCTCCTTTCCTCAAGTTCTTTACTCTCTTCTTTTTTATCATTCTCTTCTCTTTTGTCATTTTCTTCTCTTCTTATACTCCTCTTCCCTCTTATACTCCCTTCTTCTAAGTGTCTGTGACTCTCCATAACTGTAATTTCGGCGATTTTACTCTTTCCTTTACTTCTCACTTCCTTTTCTATTCCCCTTTCCTCGAGTTCTTCACTTTCTTCTCTTCTAATACCCCCCCTTTTTCCTCCTGTCCCTTCTCTTAGACGTCCGTAACCTTCCAGAACCGTAATTGTCCCTTCTCTTAGACGTCTGTGACCTTCCGCGACCGTAATTAGAGCAGTTTCGGTAACATCGGCGATTTTGATGATTTCGGTTCTTCCCTCACCACCCCTCCACCGTCTTCTCCACTCTCTTCACCACCCTCTTCGTTATTTTCGTGGTGTGCCTTCTTTCCTTCTCCGCGTTGGTCCAATTCTCCCGAGGTTCGATTATTATCACCGGTTCGCTCATGTCGGAATCTACAAAAAAAAAAGATTATCGTTAATAATCTTATAAAATTATAAAAATATTATAATTATAATATTTTCAAATAAAATATTATAATTATAATATTATAATTATAATTAAAATATTATAATTATAATATTATAATTATAATTAAAATATTATAATTATAATATTATAATTATAATTAAAATATTATAATTATAATTATAATATTATATTCGAAAATATTATAATATTCGAATAAAATATTATAATTATAATATTTTTAGGGTAGCCCTATTTTCACCATCATATTTTGCTATCTCCACCATGGGTGGATCACATGATCCAATAAAAAAGAAATTTACTATTTCCACCATGGTAATTAAATGACATAAATATTATTCAGACGGTTTAAAAGACAAATGATAACATATAGACATCAAATATACAGGATCAGGTGATCAATCCAATTAGTCCTACCTATAAATGACAACTAGTGGAAACGTTTATAATCAGGTTTATGAAGTAGAGTTTATTATCAATATGTAATGATGTAACTTTATTAGATGATTTTTTGCCACATGTATAACAACATCCCAAATTATGTTGTGCTATGAGTAATTGTGATTACAAATGAATGATAAACAATGTATATAAAGAGCTAGACTAAATAGAATTTTGACTAAAATAAAATCAAATTAATCGTTCTAAAAACTAATGAAAATTCCCGGGAAACCATTATTTTGTTGTTTACTGTCATTTATCCTTTATTCCCATCATCCTTGCATAACGGGTGATGTTTTTTTCAACGATCATTCAAGTGATAAACAAAAATAAAAAATAGTATTGTGTCGTCCATTATCCTTTTCATTTTAATTGTGTAATGGTTTATCGCTTCAATACTAACCTGCGATTTCAGATATACCATTGTTATACTAAAAAAAGACAGCGATGTGAAAAAGATTAATGATTATTAAAGCTCAATAAGGAAAATGATTACTTCCTTGTATCCGTTTATTATTTCCGTTTATTATTTAATAAATTTTCAGATATGCTAACCTAAAAAGTAAATAATCAAGTAACGTGAATCTTAATGAGTATATAATACATATGATAAATTTTAGAAGTATTGTCCCTTAAATTGTCCCTTAAATTGTCAAGCGGACAAATTTGCCTGCTAAAATATAGTAGCATGTGAAAACTTACAGCTTAAGGGATGAGAGAAAAAAAAAAGAGAATGGTGAAATCAAAAAAAAAATCAAATGCTTGAATAAAAAAGGAAAAAAGAATAAAAAACTTCTGTTGCCCGAGCATAATAAATGTTTAATTATAATCTTTAAATAAATGTGATGAAAAGATTATCTAAAAATACAAGGTATTTGTAAATTTCATCTCATCAAATTAGCAATAAAAGTTTTACTTTTTTTAATAAAAAATTTTTGCTTACCTGTGTGAATCTATTAAATAACCATACGAATCAAACCAATTTTTTTTCAATAATAAGACTACGCTGCAGAATATAAATCATGCTATCACCGCCACCATCAGATGGTCATTTTGAAAGTCGCGATGATCTCATTCAACATGTCCAAACACATGCCTTCAGTCATGGGTATGCTGTAAGCATCAAAAGATCTGAACGAAATAAATTCGTTTATTTGCAATGTGATAGAGGTGGCTATTATAATAATAGATTGAATCTTACGGATGACACCCACCAAGAGAGCTACAAGTACACGATTAATAGGCTGTCCTTTTGAGTTGTATGGCAGGAAAATGAAAGATAGTAAATGGCATTTAACAATAAAAAATGAAAATCACAACCACGAGGCATCAAAAAATATTTCAGGACATCCATCAAGTCGCCGATTGAATGAAAAAGATCAACAGAGAGTCCAGGAAATGTCCAAGGCAGGTATTTATCCTCGAGAGATAATTTCTACCCTACGTCAAAATAATTCAGATAACCTCGCAATTTTGAAAACCATCTATAATGCTCGAAACAAGATTAGACAAAATAATCTTCAAGGTCACACACCAATTCAGGCTCTTCTTGATGAACTTAAAAATGGAAACTTTGAGTATGACTATCAATATGATCAAAATGGGAATCTAACTCATCTCTTTTTCGCACATCCCAAATCAATTGTACTCACCAAAGCTTACAATTCCATTCTCTTGATGGACTGTACATACAAGACCAACAAGTTTAAGATGCCATTGCTTCATGTTGTTGGAATGACAAGTTTTAATACTACATTTTCATCTTGCTTTGCATTCTTAAAATCTGAGCAGGAAGGGGATTATAAGTGGGCTCTCACTTGTGTGGCACGCATTTTTGGAGACGTTTCGAAGTCTCAAGTTATTGTAACAGACCGTGAACTAGCATTGATGCATGCAATACGAACTGTGTTTTCTGCATCACAAAATCTTCTGTGCATTTGGCATATTGAAAAAAATGTACTGTCTAACTGTCGACGTCACTTTCACACAAATGAAGAATGAACCACATTTTTAGAAAGCTGGTCTAACCTCACAAGATCCAAAACAGAAGTTAACTTTGATAAAAACTGGGAAGAATTGGTAAAAAAATGCAATGAAAAAATATCAGTTGTTACATATTTGCAGGATACATGGTTACCATTTAAAACACAATTTGTGAGCGTCTGGGTAAACCAATATATGCACCTAGGTAATGTTACAACATCACGAGTGGAAGGAGCCCATGCAATGTTAAAAAAGTATCTTCAAATATCAACGGGTGATCTTCGTACCGTTGTTACCGACGGAGGTTTATCCTTCTTAATAAACACGTGGAATGAACAGGAACTCTTGAAATAATATTAAAGATATTATCCAAGGAAACTATTAGTCAAAATAGATACCACTACTACTAATAGGTAGGTTCTAGAAGTTAAATAACTACTGTTAATAAGTGTATTGATTAGTGTTAACTACTAATATCACGAGACAGCGCTCCAAATGATAAAGTAGACGATTCAATACAAAGGGTTTGGTTATTATTAATAAAACAATAATACTGAGAATTTCAAGGTAATAATAACCTTTATTAATGGTAATTGCAAATACAAAAGAGACTAATTTACAAATAAATTAGTTACAAAAGGCTTCCTAATTAAAGGATAGAATCCTAAACTAACGAATTCTAAATCTGACTAAAAACTGACTGCCTTTGCCTCAGGCCAAAATCCATCCTTTATATAACTAATTTTTGGGTCCTTTGGGTCCTTTAGGTCCTTTGGGTCCTTTAGGTCCTTTAGGTCCTTTGGGTCCTCGTAATACATGATCTACATATTAATTTACTACTATCTATGGTAAATCTATTACAGGACACAGTTACACTACACAACTACATATTTGTAAATCAATTTGTCTTTCGTATTACAGATAAGAATATAAATAAATAAATAAATACTAACTAAATATAATAATAATAATAAAATAATAAATAATATAAGTCAATAATATATAATAATAATTAAAATATAACTACTACAATATTACTACGGTAACACCGTCCATGAAAGAATCACTTTGGTATTAGAAAACCAGTACCAAGAAATCCAAACTATGACCTCCCAAGAAATGATTCGAATCCCCTAAACTCAAAATCAACCATTCTATGCGCAAATTGTTACCAAGATATCTACATTTGCATTAAAAAAGGTTCATGAACAATTTTTGAAGGTTTCAAAGACAACACCAAAAGATCCGCTACAATCTTGTAGTGGAACTTTTAAATCATCAATGGGTCTTCCATGTGCTCATATAATTCAGGAACATCTCAGGAACAACTGATGCTTACAACTTGCTGATTTTCATCAACATTGGTGGATCCAAGAATGCCAACTACATTAGGAAAGACCATCTGAAACTGAAAATCCTTTGCAACAAAGATGGAAAGAATATAATCAACAGTTCGACCATTTACTGGAATATAAAAAAGCTGAAGTTTTAAATAAGATGTCAAACTTGTTCCAAGAGTCAACCGTAGTTGTGCAAAATCTGCAGGTGCAACAAACGAGAGGACGTCCAGTTGGAGCAAAAAACCATGCTCAATCGTCCACTAAAAGAGATCCATCCACCTTTGAATTGGTTGAACAGGGAAAACGTAGGAAATGTGATCTATGTCATGAAATTGGACACAATAGTAGAACATGCCCAAATGCAGAAAATATAGAATAGAGTAGTTAGATTTAAATGTTTTTATATGAGAAAAAAAATAATACTTCTCCGATAGAAATAATTATCTGTTTGTCAAATGTCCTTTGTAAAACGCGTTTATAAAAGCTACAATAAAAAGTAAGTTACACAATTTACGTGCTATTGTAAAAATTTCATAATGTAACACCGCTATTCTTACTATCTGAAATTAAAACGTCCAAAATAATGGGACGAAAAACAGTTCTAAAGTTGATCTCGTGCTTGCTGCTTGATAAATTGTTGGAAAGAATTCGTGATATTTCTTCCTGTTGCATTCCTTGAATCTTGTGCTAAAATAAATAATCACGTATAAGATAAAAAGGATATCGGGCGCACAAATTATTTTTAGCATCAACTTCACGTTTCGTATGAACATCATCATCTTTTTGAGAGAATGAAAAAGATATTGGGGAGATATTGTAAACAGGATCATAAGTATATATATAGGATTTCCCCGAGAGATGCTTTATTAATCATGATCACCATCACAATTGCAATTAAAATTAGTCATAGTCATTATATTTCATAGGATAGTCATTATTACAAATATCATTTTATTTTCATTTATGTGTCTTCAAATATTACAAATCGTTCATCACAAATAAACTTTGATAAACTTTTTTGCTAATTATAAATAAACTTGCTCACGCATCTTTATAACCCGATAGTGATTATTCCAAACAGACTGTCACCAAAGCATGACAATATTATTACTATGGTGGAAATAGTAAATTTCTTTTTTATTGGATCATGTGATCCACCCATGGTGGAAATAGCAAAATATGATGGTGGAAATAGGGCCACCCTATTTTTATTATAATTATAATTTTTATTATAATTATAATATTATATTATAATTATAATATTATAATTATTATATTATAATTATAATATTTTCGAATAAAATATTATAATTATAATTATAATATAATAATTATAATATTATAATTATAATATTATATTTAATATTTTCGAATTATAATATTTTATTCGAAAATATTATAATTATAGTATTATAATTATTCGAAAATATTATAATTATAATATTATAATTATAATATCGCGATTATTACGATTTTAATAATCGCCGATTAATCGCAATTATTCACGATTAATCACGATTTTAATAATCGCCGATTAATCGTTGTTGACCGGTATTCACCTTCAAAGGAATCAGGGTAACAGACAACTAATAGCAGGGAAAACAAAGTATAAAGATCACACAGCAATTATACGTGATGTGCTAAAGTTGCAAGGGTTTTATATTAAAAGAAATATAAAGAATGAAGATTTTATAATTGGGAATTTATTCGAAAGAGGCTTTAGGGTGAGATTTTATAAATGTATTCACCAAGAATACTAACACTTTACAAATATTCACTAAGAATTCAAATTACACAATCATTTATTAATAACATAGGAATCCTATCTTAAACAACATCAATTTACTGAGTTATTTCTCAACTCAAGAGTTAACTTACAAGTTCAACTGAAGTTTAACTAAAAGGAAAACTTATCCTTTAAATACATGTTAATTTATGTTCTAATTTATGTTCTCATCTATGTCAAATGTATGTTCCATCTAATGATCCTAATTATGTTCTAGATTATGATCTGTACTCCAGATCTACTTACAAATTTATCTAAGAACTAATTTAATAATAAACTGTAATTTGTAATACATGACTATAAATAATTGTTACTAATAATAGATATAATGTTATAATAATAAAAACTATGTAAATAATAAAGAATTAATAAAAATACTAATTAATAATAAAAAATAAAAATAAAATTAAACAGTCTAACATCGTCTATCAACATTTGTACTCGACTATATAGTTGATAGGCGATTAATTGCGATTTTGTATTCGCGATTCATAACACTAAATATAAGGTCATAAGAGGACTTATGAATTAATTGGAAGAGTAACTGTTACCGTAGTAATATTGTAGGATGTATTTTATTTATTATTATATATTATTCACTTATATTATTTAGTATTTTATTATTATATTTATAATTAGTTAGTATTTATTTGTTTATTAGTATATTTTTATCTGTAATACGAAAGACAAATTGATTTACAAATATGTAGTTGTGTAGTGTAACTGTGTTCCGTAATGGATTTACCATAGATAGTAGTAAATTAATATGTAGATCATGTATTACGAGGACCTAAAGGACCTAAAGGACTCAAAGGACATAAAGGACTCAAAAGGTCTAAAGGACCTAAAGGATCTAAAGGATCCAAAGGACCCAAAAATTAGTTATATAAAGGATGGATTTTGGCTTGAGTCAAAATTAGTTCCGATTGAGTTTTTAGGTAGTTTTTAGAATTAGGATTCTATCTTTTAATTAGGAAACTTTTTGTAACTAATTTATTTGTAAATTAGTTTCTGTTGTATTTGCAATTACCATTAATAAAGGTTATTATTACCTTGAAATTATCAGTATTATTGTTTTATTAATAATAACCAACCCTTTATATTGAATTGTCTACTTTATCATTTGGAGCGCTGTCTCGTGATATTAGTAGTTAACACTAATCAATACACTTATTAACAGTAGTTATTTAACTTCTAGAACTTACCTATTAGTAGTAGTTGTATCTATTTTGACTAATCGTTTCCTTGAATAATATCTTTAATATTATTTCAAGAGTTCCTGTTCATCCCACGTGTTTATTAAGAAGGATAAACCTCCATCGATAACAGCGTATATATTATATCTCTATTTTCAATATTTGTAATTAAATTAAAATTTACAATACATTAATTCTGTCAGGCATCATTGATCTAAATTAAATTACTTTAATTATAAGTCATAATTTTATTTGTATAATTTTTGCTAAATTTTAGATATCTCATAAAAACTTTGTATAAAGTTAATATAAAAAACATTTGCATATTTTTGACCAAAATCTTGTAGATCTTTTATGACATTTATTATAATATTTCGAGGTCCTATTCCATTTCACGTAGATTTCCGAAAGATCTTCAATTTGTAAATCATCGACCACAAACACCATGATCTTCATCATATCTCTATATTCGCTTGCAGTTAATCGGGATAATTGTATCCCTTTTTTAAATACTTTTAATTGCGAATGTCTTAGAATATTCGCAATTCTTTCGTTTACTTTATTCAATGATTTTTTTTCTTCAATAATTCCATAGTAAATTCTATTTGATATTTGAATAGACCTAGATCTAAGTGATGCATTTTATCAGGTACAGTGGTTGTATAAATATTTAAATTTCTAAATTTAAACAAATAAGGTTAGAATATGTCTTTAAAATATATAAATATTTAAATATATAAATAAACAAACTTATGGGATATTCCAAAAGTAATTATTGACCTGTTCCAAACCTGCCAAATTACTTGTATTACTATCAAAATATTCTTTTATATTTACATGGTTACAGAGTATCACTTCTTTTCTTATATCAATAAGATCTTCTCTTTGAACTAAACAAAAATGACAAGGATAATTCAGATTGGCTGATTTATAAGTTAACGAAAACGTGCAGGCTTCCGGCCAATTACAGATTATAGTGGATATTCTCGGAAAAAACCAAATATCTTTATCATCAATATTAAAATTAACACCATCACCTTGGAATAATAGATCTAATAGAATTTAATAGAATTATGAAAAGTTTCGCAAACCAATTTCTTAAATTCAGAAGATTTCTTTTCTTTTTCATTTTTAGTAGATAAAATTGGGAGATATCCTAACAGTTGTTTCGCGTTTTCTTTGTTCCTTCTCCATGTGGGAATATTTCCAAGAGATACATATATAGGATGTAATGAACTCTTTCCTAATGTATCAGTAGTAGTTGCATCTGAATAGAGAATGATTGACAAAATATTTGCGTGATTTGAAATTGATCTTTCTGCCTGTTTCCACCAATTTCCAGAATTTTGTTCTCCATATGATTTTTCATCCTCGATCTAACAGTTTATTAATATAATTATTAATTATTAAAAAATTTCCGATATAAGTATTTACCTTCGAATTTTCATATCTAAACATCAAATTTTTTAATATATCTGGATTTGACAAAAGGTTTTTAATACAGTTTTTAATGGGACGATAATAAACAAAGTAATCTTGACTATTATGAGTAAGTACGCAATATTTAGAATATGACAATTGTGAAATATTCATTTTATCCATGAACTTTCGTCCAGTTTCGATGTTTTTTGGGAGAGGTGACAATTGAGATAAATCCAAATGTTTGTTAAAGAATTTTATAATTGCATTTCCAGCTTTGTTATTAAGATTATTTTCTATAACAAGTGCCATCAAATCTGCATATGTTTCATTTGGAAATTCTTTAATGTTTTCAACTTCGGGTTCTTCATTGCTTTGTAAACTTGCGGGTAAAATTTCATCAAAGTTTTCATATTCCTCCGGAATATTGCTTGAATGTGATATGGGTTCTTCATTGCTTTGTAAACTTGCGGGTAAAATTTTATCAAAGTTTTCATATTCCTCCAGAATATTACTTGAATGTGATATTTCACCAAAAGAAATATCACCAGCATAATCCTGATTACTTTCATATTGGTAAAAAACTTGTGAATTTTCTTCTCGAATAATTTGAAATTCATTTATGTGACTAAAATCTTCATCATCTAATGACATTTCATTAACACTTGAGACAATATCTGAAATATCTTCACTAGATTCTTCTGTACTTAAATAAACAGTATTAATGTATCGATTAACATGCTGAGAGTATGCATTCTGCGTTGAAAAATTACGAGGGCAATGTGGGTATTGAAAACTTGTAGACATTGTTTATATTAGAATATTAAAAAAAGTTCAAATTGTTTCGAAAAAATCAATATTTTGTTTTAAAGAGAATTGAAATTATTCGACTTTATTTTTAATTTAAAAATTGTCAATGGTACTCTTTCATGGTACTTACACTCCCCTAGCAAAAGTATTTGTGGAATGATAAAATTTGAAAATAATTGCTAAAATTAAAAAGATAATTGTGAGACAATGAATGATCTAAAACATACAAACTTTTTTTTATTAGATTCCTCTAAACTAAGGCTATCATATAATATCTTTTGTGATAAAATTGAACATCTGTACATGGAGATATTATACTTCAAATAAAATTGACAAAAAATAATAAATTTATTCTTAGATTTATACCTATACCGCATTCAATGGGTATTAAAGATAGATACTAACTATATTATACAAAATTGTAGCCAGGAATGATATCTACAACTTTAATTATTGATGTTTTTCTCGGTACTTAATAAAAATTTTGACTTCAATTAGACGTGAATAAAAATGACCGAAATTTAATAAAATTTTTAAAAAATAAAAATAATTGTGACGATTGTTTATACGTGAAAAACTTGATTATTTATTAATGTAACAATAAATGTACTTTTAAGTAACCTTGAAGCCTGAAATATGAAACATCTTTTATAAAAATTTCAGTCTTATATATTGAAAATTGAAAGAATAATTCGTGATTAAACTTTAGAGTATAATTTTGAAACATCCAATATTCAACTATTAATATTAAACTCAATTCTTTGTTTAAAAATCTGAAATTTTTACAGTAGATGCTCCACATGTTAAACTTTAACTGTATTTAGTATCATTTTTATTGTTGTGTTGGTGAATAAGGATGTTTTTATATATGATTCCAATTGGTAATTATTTTCGGATTTTTTTTTTGATTTTTTAAAATGATCAACATGGATTTAAAGTATTTGAGAAATCAATAAAATTCGGAAATGATTGACAAAAGTTTGTAACATATTAAAGTTAGGTTTTTAATAATAAAATATAAAAAATGCTTATAAGTAACCTTAAAAAATAAGACAAAATACATATAATATATAAAGTTCATATCTATCTAATTTCAAATAAAGGAATAATCATCATTCAAAGTAAAATTTTTAAAAAATTGATTCTAAAAAATTAATCCATCCTGATTTTGAGAACCACTTTTATAATTATATTTGGGCCTCTAAGTAAACAGATTTAGTACATTCTAAATTATATATATTCAATATTTTATAATCTTTTAATTAAATAATTTGAAAAAATAAAAAATATTATAAAATTAAATTTTCTCATGGTTTTATTGTAAAATAGATATGAAATTTTCTTTAAATATTAGCAAAAGATAATATTAATTCAATAATTTATTGGATTTCCTTTATTTTCAATTACACCTTTAATTCTTTGTGACATACTATCAATTAATTTAATTAAAAAATTGGTATCCAAATTATCCCATTCTTCTTGTAATATTTTAATTAATTCTGTCTTGTTTTTTGATTTTTGCTCATGTTTTTTTATTTTTCTATCTAATTCAGACCATAAATTTTCAATTGGATTTAAATCAGGACTTTGTGCAGGCCAAATTAGGCTGTTAATTGATTTTGATTCTTTCCATTCTTTGACTTTTTTTGCAGTATAACAGGGGGCATTATCATCTTGATAAATATAATCAAAACCAATTTCATTCAAAAAAGATAAAAGATATTGATTAAGTAATTCTATATATTTTGTACCATTAATGTTACCTTCAACTACAACTAAAGGCCCTTTGTTATATTTTGTAAAAAACCCCCAAACCATAACACAATCTGAATGTTTGACAGTAGGCTGTAAACAATCTTTATGATATTTTTCATCTTTTGTACGCCACACCCATTTTTGAGAATCATTTTTGAATATTTCAAAACGTGATTCATCACTAAAAATAATTTTTTCCCATTCATCATTCCAGTTTTTTCTTTCTTTGCACCAATTTAATCTTTTTTTTGAATTTGATTCTGAAATTAATGGTTTTTTCTTAGCTACTCTTCTATAGTATCCTGACTCATGTAAAACACGCCTTACAGTATCAGTACTAACTGTTATTTCTAAAGAACTATTAAATTTATCAGTTAATTCTATAATTGAATCTGCTCTGTTGTCTTTAACAATTCTTACTAATTGTCTTTTATCAGTTTTTTTTAGTACTGTAGGTCTTCCAGTTCTAGGGACATTGGAAGTTGTACCATTTACTTTATATTTTTTAATTATATAAGCAACTGTTGATTCTGNTTCAATATTTTATAATCTTTTAATTAAATAATTTGAAAAAATAAAAAATATTATAAAATTAAATTTTCTCATGGTTTTATTGTAAAATAGATATGAAATTTTCTTTAAATATTAGCAAAAGATAATATTAATTCAATAATTTATTGGATTTCCTTTATTTTCAATTACACCTTTAATTCTTTGTGACATACTATCAATTAATTTAATTAAAAAATTGGTATCCAAATTATCCCATTCTTCTTGTAATATTTTAATTAATTCTGTCTTGTTTTTTGATTTTTGCTCATGTTTTTTTATTTTTCTATCTAATTCAGACCATAAATTTTCAATTGGATTTAAATCAGGACTTTGTGCAGGCCAAATTAGGCTGTTAATTGATTTTGATTCTTTCCATTCTTTGACTTTTTNACTTTATATTTTTTAATTATATAAGCAACTGTTGATTCTGGATGTCCCAGAATTCTAGAAATATCACTATTGCTGTGGTTTCCTTTCCAAAGACCAATAATTTCACCTTTATCAAAATCAGTTAATTCTCTAAGTTTTGGCATTTTTAATTTAAAATTAATTAATAATTAGTAAATATTATAAATTATTAATACAATAATAACAATAAAATGAAATTATTTCACAATCTAGTTTATTTAATTTAATTATTTTTGTGGTATATATAATTTTATAATTTTGTCAAAGATTAACAATTTAATGCACATTAAAAAAATTTAAATTTCTCAATAAAAATTTAACCAAAAAATACAAAATTTAAACATATATATTTAATGACCTTCCAAATCTGTTTACTTTATAGTCCAAATATAGTTATGAAAGTGGTTCAAAAAATTGGAATGGGTCAATTTTTTAGCATAAATTTCTTAAAAATTTTACTTTTATTTGAACGTCGATTATTCTTTCATTTAGAATTAGATAAATATGAAATTTAAATATTATGTGTATTTTGTCTTATTCGTTAAGGTTACTTATAAGCATTTTTTATATTTTATTATTAAAAACTTAACTTTAATATGTTACAACTTTTTTTAATCATTTCCGAATTTTATTGATTTCTCAAATACTTCAAATCCATGTTGATCATTTTAAAAAATCAAAAAAAAAATCTGAAAATAATTACCAATCAGAATCACATATAAAAACATCCTTATCCACCAATACAACAATAAAAATGATACTACAGTCAGGAATATTTCCATAACTAATTTTGTGTCACAGATCTATTATAGAATTTTCAGCGATCTGTAACACAAAATTTGATTAATTTGATTGGTTCTTTTAGATAAAGAGGTAAAAAAATTTTCAAATTTTACCCGATCATTTTTAAATACTGGATATATAAACTTTTAAAAATAATTATT
>PQFF01000062.1:61275-125944 GCA_003547095.1 Diversispora epigaea | reverse complement strand
AAATCCATGTTGATCATTTTAAAAAATCAAAAAAAAAATCTGAAAATAATTACCAATCAGAATCACATATAAAAACATCCTTATCCACCAATACAACAATAAAAATGATACTACAGTCAGGAATATTTCCATAACTAATTTTGTGTCACAGATCTATTATAGAATTTTCAGCGATCTGTAACACAAAATTTGATTAATTTGATTGGTTCTTTTAGATAAAGAGGTAAAAAAATTTTCAAATTTTACCCGATCATTTTTAAATATTGGATATATAAACTTTTAAAAATAATTATTGAAATAGATACTTAAAAACTTATAGATTTAAAATCCACAAAAGAGAAAATAGAATCCATGCAGACAAATAAATTATACTTACATGAAAAATAGATAATACTTAAGTTATTTTAAAGTAATTTTTAAATTTTTTTTATAAAAACTCATATTTTTAAGAAGAAAAACTTTGTTTGTTGACAATGCTTACTATATAAAACAACTAGCTAATTGTAAAACTAAAGAAATTCAATATATTCAAATACTTTTACGAATTTTATTTTAAAAAAACTTTGTATGTATATTATTGTTTTTTTTATTTTTTATAAATATAAGATATTAAATATTTATTAAAAAGTATTTAAATTATTTAATTTACAAAGAAAAAAACAAAATATTTAACATGTTTAGGTATACAATATACAGTATATATATAATTTATAAAGGTATTAATATTTTTACAAATTAAATTATATTAACAATTATTTTTTAAATCTATATGTACTTATTATTTTAAAATTATTAATATATAGAAATTAATGAAATTAATTTTTTAAGATAATAAAAAAGAAAATATTTATTATTAATTTGAATATAAATTTATTAAAGTTACTAAAGTTTAATTATTAATTAAAAAATTTAAAATAAAAAAATAAAACTTTTGTTTATTTTTAATCATGTGATATTAGTATATATTAACCAATTATACATTATAAATTTTTCATGTGATATAAATGTTGATCATTCCATATTGTTCTAGAATTATTGTACAAATGTTGATCATTCCATATTTATTTAATCCCATTTTGGAAATATTCCTGACTGTACTAAGTACAGTTAAAGTTTAACATGTGGAGCATCTACTGTAAAAATTTCAGATTTTTAAACAAAGAATTGAGTTTAATATTAATAGTTGAATATTGGATGTTTCAAAATTATACTCTAAAGTTTAATCACAAATTATTCTTTCAATTTTCAATATATAAGGCTGAAATTTTTATAAAAGATGCTTCATATTTCAGGCTTCAAGGTTACTTAAAAGCACATTTATTGTTACATTAATAAATAATCAAGTTTTTCACGTATAAACAATCGTCACAATTATTTTCGAATTTTTTTTATTTTTTTAAAATTTTATTAAATTTCGGTCGTTTTTATTCACGTCTAATTGAAGTCAAAATTTTTATTAGGTACTGAGAAAAACGTCAATAATTAAAGTTGTAGATATCATTTCTGGCTACAATTTCATATAAGATAGTTGGTATCTATCTTTAATACCCATCGAATGCGGTATAGGTATAGATCTAAGAATAAATTTATTATTTTTTGTCAATTTTATTTGAAGCGTAATATCTCCATGTACAGATGTTCAATTTTATCACAAAAGATATTATATGATAGCCTTAGTTTAGGAGAATCTAATAAAAAAAAGTTTGTACGTTTTAGATCACTCATTGTCTCACAATTACCTTTTTAATTTTAGCAATTATTTTCAAATTTTATCATTCCACAAATACTTTTGCTAGGGGAGTGTAAATATCTTTTCCAATATTTCAAATCTGTATTTTTATTTTTATTAGTTTTCTCAGTAATTAATAAAATTTTAAATGTTTCTCTTTGTAATTTCTATATTACATTCTGTGATATAAAAAGAATATCTTACAAATACTATATCTGTAAAATAAATATGATTTTTCGAATATATATACAACATTTTTTTTAATTAAAAAAGAAATCAAAATTTTTTTTGCCTGTTATAAAAATGGGGTATTAAAGAAAATATATAAATAATTCTCTTTATTTTCTTTATTTTATAATTTCCTATATTACATTCTGTGATATAAAAAGAATATTTTATAAAAAATATTATATCTGTAAAATAAATGTGATTTTTTTGAATATATACAACATTTTCTGTGTTAAAACAGAAATGATAAAATTTGTAATACAAGGAAAATATATAATAAAATTTGTAATACAAGAAAAATATATGATAAATTCGTAAGTTTAATAAATATTACCATCTTGTATTACATATGTAACACAAAAATATTTTGTTTATTTTGTTTATTTACAATGGTATACTCCTTGCTTCTTGTCTTTTGCCTTTGCTCTATTACTATTATATGCTATATTCTTTATATTTTTTCAAATCTACATATTTTAGGATGTAGTTATATAATATTGTACGTATTTTTTATTTTATTTACAATGGTATACTCCTTGTCTCCTATCTTTTGCCTTTGCTCTATTATTATTATATGCTATATTCTTTATATTCTCTCAAATATACATACTTAGGATGTAGTTATATAATATTGCACATATTTTTTATTTCAATTTTTTTTTCATTTTCCGTAATATTATTATTTTTTACTTGCATTTTCCATAACATTACTATTACCTTTACATGAAATTATTAATACACTGAGTTTAAACTGTAGTTTAATAACTCTAGACAGACATTTTTTTTTGTTTTATTTCGATAACGCTACAAATTTTATTTTATTGTCTGGTAATAAGGTATGTATGTATTAGTTATTACTATATGCTATATTCTTTCGAATCTACATACTTTAGAATATAATCAAATAATACTACACGTATTTTTATTAGTTTTCATAATATTACTATTTATTTCAATTTTTTTGTTTGTATTTTCTGTAACATTACTATTTTTTTTGTTTATTTTTATGAAATATTTATTTATTATTTAAGATGAGCAATTTGAACGAATTATTTAAAAAAAAAAAAACAAAACCCTTCGCGCTGTCACCTGCCTTTCGGTAAAGATATAATTCTAAGGGTGACTTAACGGTTCTTTTAGGAGTTTATAGTCCTTCCCCGATAGGTACAAGACTGTTAATTAGAAGGCACGACTGATTCAATTATTTTAGAAAGGGAATCAGACCTTTCGTTGGTTCTTTATTGGTTATTTCATGATTTTATATCCAAATATCCTTTATTCGTTATTCGATCATTCCTCTCCATTTATCAGTTCATTATTTCATTAAGTTGTCATTAAATTCCTTTATTCACAAGATCTTCATCCGGTATCCTAACTTCTCTCCAATGTTTCGTTATCATTATTATTATTAATACAGAATTTATTATCCTTAAGATAATAATATTTTCCATTTACATTCAACGTAATATTTCGACTTCTCCTTTATTTCCATGATATTATCCAAGAGTTCCAGGTTATATTATTATTATTAACTCAAGAATTATAATGTTATACAATTAAGCAATCAAGCAATAAATCCCATAACATCAATAATCTTTTCATTAATTAATTATAATATTAGATTATTTATTTCAGAATTCCAGGGTTTATTTAATAAAGTATTTTATTAAATAATATTTTCGACATTTTATTTACAGGTTAATTTTTATAAGTTATTTCTTAGAGTTTGAATTATTAAAATTTTATTATAAGACAATTTTCATTTCTTACAAAATTCTACAACTCAGAACTGTAAGAACCAAGTCGAATAGGCTCCCTTTTTAAAAGAAATTACATTACTGTGCCATTACTGTGCACTAATACTATTGGCTAATATATCTACCATATAACTTATTAAATATAGAATACATGTTATACTAATAATTAATACTAATGAATACTATGTAATAATAATTAATACTAAGTAATACTAATTAATAATAAATGTTAATAATTATATAATATTTGTGTAACCATATCACGTGAACATGTGACTTGTGTTACTATAATTTGTGTAACTAAAACTATTTGACTTGTTAAAATACATGTTGATAAATGTTATTAATTATTGTTAAATGTTACTAATTATTAAATAAGACTATTATATTAATATTACTATTTCCGTTAATATATAATAAATTCTATTAAAGTACAGGGTTGTTCGATATTATGGTCATGTGTTTTAGTATATTTTGACCATGGTAAATCTCTCCGGTAACAGCGCACCTCTTCATATTCACGTGCTTCTTCTTTGCGCCCTTCCTCAGCTTCAGCTTCACGCCCTTCCTCAGCTTCAGCTTCACGCCCTTCTTCGGCTTCAGCTTTACGCTGTTATATAGTGAAATATCACGAGAACTTAACCAACCGCAGTCAAATTTCATTAAATAAATAACAGAAATAATAATAATAAATATTAATACCTAGCATAAATACCCTATTAGTATTAGATTCTTATATGTATATCAATTTATAAATAGTTTTAATCACATAACTTTGTGGCGCAGTAAAGTTACACGACAATAATAATGATTACACAAAGGCGCAGTAATAGTAAGTAACACAGTGGCACAGTAAAATAGTAGATCATATTACTAAAATAGGAAGAATAGTGCAACCCTAATAGTTATAAATACAAGCTCTCTGCATTTTTAAGAGACAGGATTTTTGAATTTCAATTCCCTTTCTAATTAATAAAAAAGATGGAAATATCCAATTCTTAAGAGAGAACCTCGAAAGGTAGTAAACCTATTATATTAAAGAGAATACTTTAATTTTATTCTTAACCCTAAATTCTTGAACGATGAAAGTATAATCATCGAAAAATAATAGTAAATTATTTTATTTGTATTTTAATTATTAATAATCTAACAAATATAATTAATAAAGGAATATTGAATGTTATAGGATTAAATGCTTGATTGTATAATTGTATAATGTTAATATTCTCGAGTTAATGAAATTAAATATAAACTTTTATAAAAGAAGTAATGAAGTTATGGCTTATGTTGAAAGAACATATTATCTTTGAGCGTTTGAGTAAATGCATAACGTCTTTGAGCGTTTGAGTAAACGCATAACGTCTTTGAGCGTTTGAATAAACGCAAATTATCTTTGAGCGTTGTTACCGGATAGAATTACCATAACAGAAATATATAACCATTATATTATTTAACCCTGTATTTTATCAGAAATTATTATTTAACAAAGTATTAACATAGTAATTTATTAATAACGATTAGTAATAATTAATAACATTTATTAACATGTAAATAGGAAGTCAAATAGTTTAGTTACACAAAATATAAGTAACACAAGTCACATGTTCACGTGACATAGTTACACAAATATTATATAATTATTAGTAATTATCATTAATTGGTATTACTTAGTATTAATTATTATTATATAGTATTTATTAGTATTAATTATTAGTATAACATATATTCTATATTTAGTAAGTTATATGATAAATATATTAACCAATAGTATTAGTGCACAGTAGTGGCACAGTAGTCTAAAAAGTATAAAAAGAGAATCTATTTGATTTGATTCCCTCAGCTTTTAGCTCAGATTTCTAAACTCAAGGAAGTTGGAAATAATATTATAATTATAAAAATATAATTGTATTATTAGGAAGTGACTATTAAATAAAATATTAATAAATATTAAATAAAAATAATTAAAGAGATTTATTATCATATTTATTTGATATAATGTTTATTAAAATTGTTTAATAAAGGAAGTACTAATGAATTAAAAATAATATCTTTAATAAAAGATGGAAGTATCTAAAATATAAGTTATAAGGAAGTTATCTATAAAGGAAGTCCGTAATAAAGGAAGTTCAAAGATTAATAATAAAAGGATTTATTATTAAAGGAAGTTATTAATAAATGAAGTTATTAATAAAAGTAATTGTTAATAATGAAGTTATTAATGGAAGTGATGAAGTTATAATGAAGTGGAAGAATAATTAGTTTATTAGTTCTAACTAAAAACTAACTGGTGCCTTCTAAAAGTAAAGTATTAACCAAACTGAAAGTCTTGTACCTAACGGGAAGGACTATAAACTCCTTAAAAGAACCGTAAGTGGGAAGTATGAAAGTACACCTGCGACAGCGTTTGATGAGTAAACGCATATTATCTTTGAGCGTTTGAATAAACGCAAATTATCTTTGAGTGTTTGATGAGTAAACGCATATTATCTTTGAATGTTTGATGAGTAAACGCAAATTATCTTTGAGCATTTGATGAGTAAACGCATATTTGTTTTTAAGAGTATAGCTTTTTGCGTTTAAGTTAATACGCAGTAATGTTTTAAAGAGAGAATACTTTTTGCGTTTGAGTTAATACGCAGACATATTATATTTGAATGCATCGACAGTTACACCTCTTGTTAGTTATAACAATGTTAAAGGGCGTCGCCGCAACGAAAAGACTGATTATGTCTATAAACTGACTGGTGCCTTCTATAAGCAAAATAGAAACCAAACTGTCGTGTGTCTTTGGACATAGCACGTTAAACTCCTAAAAGAACCGTAAAATGTATCAGGTTGATCGTGATCGAACCGTAGCGATTGACCCCAATAATAACGCCCTTCTTCAGTTTCAGCTTTACGCCCTTCTTCGGCTTCAGCTTCACGTCCTTCTTTATTTCCACGTCTACTACTAGAATCTGAAGATTCAGACTTAACCTCGTCTTTGATAGATCAAATAAATGATGGTATAATAATATATTGGTTTAATTATTTCAAAAAAAAATTAAAATGACTAAAAATTTTTTATGTTTTAAGCCGTTACAAGAAGAATCTTTTCGAAATTGGATAATCTAAAAACACTTCTAGAAAAAGTTAAAAAAATCAAGAAGACATGAAAGAAGAAATAAAAACTATTAAAGAAGAAGTCACCATACTTTCACATGATCAAACTTGTATAGATGTTAGTATAATATTAAAATTTAAACATTTCGCAAATGTTCGCAATATTAACAATTTTTATAAATAGGCTGTGATAATTAAGTCTGCTCAAGACCTGTTAGAAAAAAAAATATATTCCAATTATGACGAATTCAAAGAATCTGCCGAATTTTTTCTAAGAGAATCTGATAATGAATTTTTCTCCACTTTGGGTAGTAAATGGGAACTATATTTTGAAAAAAAAATTCAAAAACCTGTAAGTAAAATCTATAAATTGATATTTTGAAGAGTTTTGTAATTAATTTTTTTAAAAATTTATAGTTATCAAAAAAGCTTCGTTCTCTTAAAGGCACCTTGTGTGCGCGAGTAAAAACAGCAATTTTTGAAAATTTCAGCAATATGTTACCTCCAATTAGTAACATAGTGAAAGTATCTGAAATTGCGGTGTGAAAAAAGAAATTTACTGTTTCAAATTGTTTTCGTAAATTATTTGAAAAAATCGAAGACGACGAAAACGACACATATATGACAAAAATAATTAAAAATGTCTGGCTTAAGAAAAAAAATATTCCAAATCTTCAAATCACCTAGGTGATTTCTATTTTAGAAATTTTTCTCAATCCGAAAAATAAAGTTATCAAAATGTCAGAAAAAATTATACAACCGGCTCTTGCAAGAAATTTAGTAAGTAAATTTCATATCACACCAGATTTTTAAAATTTTTGAAAACTAACAAAATTTTAAAAAATAGAGAAAAATTGAAAATGAAGAAGGTTTTGAATACGAATTGGACTCATCTCCAACTTCCCAAAGACCAGTATCTCCAGAAAGACAGAAAGATCTTAAAAAACAGATAGAACCTAAAAGAAACAAAGGAAAGAAAAGAATTATTGAAGTCGAAACTTTACGAAAAATCTTAAAAAATCTAAAAGAAAAGTAGAAAATAACAAATATGAAGGTAAAAAAAATGATAAATATGAAGATGACGAAGGTGAAGAAGGTGAAGAAGATGATGAAGGTGAAGATGACGAAGATGAAGAAGATGAAGATGAAGAATATTATAATGAAATAGTAAATATAAAAAGCGAGGATTAAGAAATAAAAAATATAATTTTAAATATTTAGAAATTTTTGTATTAATGTAAATAAAATAATAATAATAATACTAAAATAATAATAATATTTGAAAAATAATAAAAAATTTTGTAAATTTTGAAAACTTTACAGAAAAATTTGCGAAACTTTACGAAAATTTTTCGAAAAGTTGTGAAAAGTTTTAAAAACTTTGTAAAAAGTTGCGAAAAGTTTCGAAAACTTTGTGAAAAATTTCGAAAACTTTGGGAAAAGTTACGAAAATTTTCGAAAACTGTGTGAAAAGTTGCGAAAATTTTTAAAAAATTTACGAAAATTTTTGCCTATTAAAATTTCCTGATGCTAATAATACATCACAGATTTCAAAATTAGATGTCAACTAGTGAAGGGTTACACCGATATATCCATCATTAGTATGGGATGTCTACAAGTCTGTGGTTATAGAAGCTGTTTCACATGTAATAGAAAGTAAATTTTTTAATTCTATAATACTTTTTTGATAAGCAATGTCAATATTCTTTCTAATACATTTGTCACTTGGTGATGTAAATGCAAGATCAAATTGTTGCATCATTTTTTGATATCCTTTTCCATATACAACATTAAACGGTAGAGAATCAGTAACTAACCATTCTGTTGTAATTAACTTTAACTTTGATTGTTTAGATTCACCATATAGAATTACTTTTTTTATCATTGTATCAATATTTAATTGACGTTTTTCATTTAAATTTGACTGTAATTCATTTGATCCCAAGATTCTATATGTTGATTGTAAATGTAACTATACGTGTTGCCCAAATCCCAAATAATTTGGGATTTGGGATGTCAAAATGCACAAATTACTAGTATTTGGGATTTGGGATTTCGGCAAAAAATACTAATTGTAATTTGGAATTTGGGATTTGGAATTTTAACATTTGGGATTTTGGCATTTGGATTTTGAATTTGGGCGGCAGGTATAAATGTAACTGCATATTTCCAGTTCCTCCATCATGCTTATAACTTTTTTTACATTCAGTTTCTTTATCCTTTCGAAATATGATTATCTTACAAACATCACGGTTATTTTCTTTTTCAAAGTATTTCCAAACATAACTTTTTTTTTTTTGGCATTAGTTGAATTAAAAAGATTTATTCAAATCTTTTTTACATTTGGTTCTTCAGAGGGTTTTTCTACAACTTTTTTTTTAGTTGCATTAGTAAAAGAATTAATTTCTTGAATTTCGCTGTCAACATCAGAGATATTTTCATTATTACTTTCCATATTTTAAGATTAAAATTATTTCATAATGTTATAAAGCTAAAATTTTAAGTATTAAATTTTTTCAAAATAAAATTAATCTATTAAAAACAAGTTTCATTATAAATGATTATAAAATATATTTTCCGATAAATAATACATCAGGAAATTTTTTATATCGGAGGTTATTGTAATAATTTCGTTTTCAAAAGTTATTGAAGGTTATCAAACCAATAACCTTTGCAAATATTACATTTATTATGATAAAGTAAAGGTTATTGAAAGTTATCGATATTAATAACCTTTGCAGTATTACGTTTTATTAATAAAAATGAAGGTTTTCAGTACCAATAACCTTCGTAAATATTATGTTTATTATCAGGAAATTTTTTATGTCGGAGGTTATTGTAATAATTTCGTTTTCAAAGGTTATTGAAGGTTATCAGACCAATAACCTTCGCAAATATTACGTTTATTATGATAAAGTGAAGGTTATTGAAGGTTATCGATATCAATAACTTCCGGAGTATTACGTTTTATTAATAAAAATGAAGGTTTTCAGTACCAATAACCTTCGTAAATATTATGTTTATTATCAGGAAATTTTTTATGTCGGAGGTTACTGTAATAATTTCGTTTTCAAAGGTTATTGAAGGTTATCAGACCAATAACCTTCGCAAATATTACGTTTATTATGATAAAGTGAAGGTTATTGAAGGTTATCGATATCAATAACTTCTGGAGTATTACGTTTTATTAATAAAAATAAGGGTTTTCAGTACCAATAACCTTTGTAAATATTATGTTTATGTTGGAGGTATTCGAAGGTTAACAGAGTGAAGGACTTCGAAGGCTTACGTTTAAAAAAATTTACTGATGATGTTGGAAGTATTCGAAGATTATTGGAGTGAAGGATTTTGAAGACTTATGTTTAAAAAAATTTACTGATGTAGTATATACAATACCGTTGATAATATCCATATTAATCATATAATAATAATTTTCACTACTATTTTCTTCCTTGTTTAACCTCCTTTTTCTTTATTATTTAAGTTTTTCATATGATGTTTTAAATAATTTTCCCCTTTGATTATGACACATTATTTAAAAAAAAACAATTTCCTCCTTAAATTTATGATTGGTGCATATAATATTATAGAATTACTCACATTATAACCTTCTGATTACTAATAAAAAAATTATTGATAAACTAGTTTCATTTTAGTTATACGTGTTGCCCAAATCCTAAATAATTTGAGATTTGAGACGCCAAAATGCACAAATTACTAGTATTTGGGATTTGGAATTTGGAATTTTGGTAAAAGATACTAATTATAATTTGGGATTTGGGATTTCAGCATTTTGGATTTCGGCATTTGGATTTTGAATTTGGATGGCAGGTATAATTTTAGTACAGTTGAACCTGTATAAAAGCATACTGCATATAAGCATAACCTGCCTAAATGCATAAATTTTTGTGGCCAAAGTTGGACCATATAGGTTATAAGCATATGCATAACGTGCATATGCATAAAAATATTCTAGATTATATAGACGTTGTTGACTGTGTTTTACCTTCCAAATAAATAACGGAAACAGACAACTATTAGTAGGGATTAATTTGTATAAGACACACAGCACTATACTTAATTTACTAAAGCTGAAGGATTTATACTATTATTAAAGTATAATTGGGAAGGAATTAAGATATTGCAGAATTAAGGCGAAAGAGGCAGGGTGAGGTTTTATAAGGGTAAACACTAAGTTTAATAACAATTCACTAAGAATTTAAGCCCAGAACACTAAGCAAGGCTAAATTTATACCAGATAACGAGATCACACAGCAAGTTATCTAATTATTAAAACAAATACTGAGATCACTAAGCAGGGTATTTAAAAGAATTTCACTAAGAAATTATAAATTAATTATTAAGATCACAAAGCAAAATAATAGTTTATAATAAAGAATAATACTCAGATCACACAGCAAAGTATTATTATAAAGGTTTTTACGAAGAATTAAATAATAATTCATCAAGAAATATATTATTTAATTAAACTATAAGTTTATTATTGAGTTAATGGACCTTTCTAACCAACTAACTGAGGATTGAGAGAACAGAAATTCAATCCTTTATATATATAATAAATTATGCTATTGATTACGCTATACCTGCCACTNGGGTGAGGTTTTATAAGGGTAAACACTAAGTTTAATAACAATTCACTAAGAATTTAAGCCCAGAACACTAAGCAAGGCTAAATTTATACCAGATAACGAGATCACACAGCAAGTTATCTAATTATTAAAACAAATACTGAGATCACTAAGCAGGGTATTTAAAAGAATTTCACTAAGAAATTATAAATTAATTATTAAGATCACAAAGCAAAATAATAGTTTATAATAAAGAATAATACTCAGATCACACAGCAAAGTATTATTATAAAGGTTTTTACGAAGAATTAAATAATAATTCATCAAGAAATATATTATTTAATTAAACTATAAGTTTATTATTGAGTTAATGGACCTTTCTAACCAACTAACTGAGGATTGAGAGAACAGAAATTCAATCCTTTATATATATAATAAATTATGCTATTGATTACGCTATACCTGCCACTCAAATTCAAAATCCAAATGCCAAAATCCCAAATGCCGAAATCCCAAATCCCAAATCCCAAATTATGATTAGTATCTTTTGCCGAAATCCCAAATCCCAAATCCCAAATATTAGTAATTTGTGCATTTTGGCATCCCAAATCCCAAATTATTTGGGATTTGGGCAACACGTATAGATTACGCTATCTATTACACTTTTGATTACACTGTACTATACACTATTGATCTACAGTTGTAATACATATTTTGTTGTACTAATTTTTAAATGATTTACATTAAAACTTATAAAAATAATATAATAATAATAATTAATAATAAATAATAAGTATAAATAATAAATATAAAATAATAATATATGTAATAAATAAAAAAAACTATTAGAGTTAACAACGTATACAAGCATAATCACGTGTGTCGGTAATGTAAAATTTATCATCGCCTCATCATTATCACATCATCACCATTATTTATCGTTTATTCATCCATTTCTGTTCTTTATCATCTCGATCATTTATTTATTTTTTTATTATTTTTTTTTTATTCCTTTTTTATTCTTTTTTTTATTCATTCATTCATCCATTCCATCATTATTTTGATTATTTTATTTTTTTGTCCGTTCATCATCATCACATTGTCATGATCATCTCAATCACTATTTTTTTTTATCCAATCACTCATTCATCTATTTTTATCTCCTCAATCATTTATTTTTATTATTTTTTATTATTTTTTTTTTTATATTTTTATTCTTTTTTTTAATTTTTTTTTATTCCCATTTCGTTTATCATCATTTTATTTTTTTTGGCTGTTCATTATTATTACCATATCATTATCATCTCAATCACTTTATTTTTTTTCATTCATTTCATTCATCTATTTCCATTTTTCGTCATTACCTCGATTTTTTTTTTATTCTATTCCGTTCATCATCATCATTATTTTGATCATATTATTTTTTTCGTCCATTCATAATTTTTTATGTAATTTTTTTTTGTAACATCATTAATTTACATAAGCATACCTGCTTATAAGCATAGGATTTTGCCGGCCCGACACCATGCTTATATACAGGTTCAACTGTATAGTCAATTTTAAGAATCGATTTATTTTACTACTTTTGGGTCACACGTACTTTTGTTATTTAATTAATTGTTAGTAGATCTTACCCGTTGTTACCGACGGAGGTTTATCCTTCTTAATAAACACGTGGGATGAACAAAAACTCTTGAAATAATATTAAAGATATTATTCAAGGAAACTATTAGTCAAAATAGATACAACTACTACTAATAGGTAGGTTCTAGAAGTTAAATAACTACTGTTAATAAGTGTATTGATTAGTGTTAACTACTAATATCACGAGACAGCACTCCAAATGATAAAGTAGGCGATTCAATACAAAGGATTTGGTTATTATTAATAAAACAATAATACTGATAATTTCAAGGTAATAATAACCTTTATTAATGGTAATTGCAAATACAAAAGAGACTAATTTACAAATAAATTAGTTACAAAAGGCTTCCTAATTAAAGGATAGAATCCTAAACTAACAAATTCTAAATCTGACTATAAACTGACTTTGACTCAAGCCAAAATCCATCCTTTATATAACTAATTTTTGGGTCCTTTAGGTCCTTTAGGTCCTTTGGGTCCTCGTAATACATGATCTACATATTAATTTACTACTATCTATGGTAAATCTATTACAGGACACAGTTACACTACACAACTACATATTTGTAAATCAATTTGTCTTTTGTATTACAGATAAGAATATAAATAATAAATAAATAAATACTAACTAATTATAGATATAATAATAAAATAATAAATAATAATATAAGTTATAATATATAATAATAAATAAAATACATCCTATAATATTACTACGGTAACAGTTACCCTCCCAATTAATTTATAAGTCCTCTTATGACCTTATATTTACCGAAATATCTCTAATAGCCTGTACAAAAGGTATGAAATTATTGTCGAAGTTATTTTTACTCATTCGAGCCATTACATATAAAGATAAGTAATTTGTTCTATAAATTTGTTCCCTATCATCCTGAAATACTTTATAGGTTCTCGTCGCTCCCAAGTAATAACGATATTCATCAGAGATATCATTTTGTCGCACATAATTTAACCATGACATTCGAGGTAGAGTTCTAAAACTTAATAACTCTCCTAAATAATAAGTATATATTAATGTCTTGATTCAATTACGATGGATAATTTCTTGTCTTAACAATTGAAATACTGTATCGAGAAACTGTTCCCATGGGTCGGTAAGTTTGTATGGGTCTATTTGTTGGATAGGTACATTTCCTTCAATATTTAAAAGGTCTTGTTTATATAAATGCATTTTGTCTAAAAATCGTTGGTTTCGTGTCATGCTGACTAAATTTTCTAAAAGTAGAGAGTCTGCTGTTTAAATATTAATTAAAGTTACGCATAGTATCACTATTTTTGATAATTTAATTTCTATTAATTTACACAGAATTATCTATTACTAATTGTGGTTCCCATGTGGTACGACCTTTATACAATTTTAGTTGATCAGCATGTATCAATTCCTTCAGGGGTTGATTAAATTGATTTTTCAGGGCATAAGCTCCTTTATCTAAGCATTTACTTATAGTAAATGATCCTTTCCATCAGGTGTCAAGTTTTCCAGACCATTGTTTATCCAACCGAGAGTCATACATTAAAACTTTGTCACCTTCCTTATATTTGACAATTTGTGGCATTTTCTCCAGGTGTCGTCGTTCCTGTGACTTTTGTGACTTCTGTATATTATCCCTAGCTTTTTGTCGATGAACTGGTAATTGATCGATTAGTTCATAAGCTCGTTGTAAGATAGTATCTTCGAGATCATATTCAACAATCTCTTGTTGACCATCGATTTCAATTGGTAATCGGGCTTCTCTTCCATGGTTTAGAAAGAATAGAGTATATTTAGTGGTGTTTTGTTTATTTGTCCGATAAGCAAATAATATAGAGGTTATATAATTATCCCAATTCATAGAATCTCGGACTTTCTTTAAACCTTCACAAAGTGTTTGATTAAAACGTTCTACTAATCCATTAGTTTGCGGATGATATGGCGATAAAAAGCGATGTTCCATCCTAAATTTATCGCTTAACTCATCAATTACTTTATTTTTAAAATGTGTGCCTTGATCTGATATTAAAACTGTCGGGGTACCATGTCGACAAATAATTTCATCATAAATAAACTGAGCAACAGCTTCGGCAGTTGCGTTGGTTAAAGGTTTCGCTTCCGGCCATTTTGTAAGGTAATCCATAGCGACTACAATGTATCAGTTTCCTCGCGGGGTAACTGGTAAAGGTCCTACAATATCGATTCCGATTTGTTCAAAAGGTTGTCCAACAGGTATGGTGTGTAAAGGTTCCGTCCTTTTTGGTCTTCCAAACCTTTAGCAAGAGTCACAACTTTGAACATACTCCTTAATGTCCTCGAACATTTGATTCCAATAATATTTATCCTTAACTCGGTTATAAGTGGCTTCTATGCCTAAATGTCCTGATGTGGGGTGATTATGCATCATATATAACAGGGGTTCCATTTCATGTCTTCCTATTACTTTGATAAATTGTTGGTTATTTCTCTGTGGTTTCTTAAATAACTGTCCATTGTATAACTGAAAATGTTTTACTTTATTCAAAAATTGTTTACGTTCGCGAGGTGATTGGGGTTCAGGAAATGTTTGATTATTTAAATAATTATAAAATTGTTGGTATAGGGTTAAATCCATCTTAATTTGGTTACTTTAATAAACTCTAATAAATGTTTTTGCCAAGACACCGACAACTTGGTCCGAATTGTATTTTACGTCGGATTTATTTCTTTTATAATTATTTGTTCAATTAAAGACGGGATAACGCATCAGCGTTAGTATTTTCTTTTCCTGGTTTGTGTTGTACTTCAAAATCATACGGCTGTAACCGTAATATCCATCTTGCCAATCTCCTTTTCGGTACACTTGAATATAACCATTTTAATGCGGAATGGTCAGTTATTAACACAAAATGTTTAAATCCCAAATAAGAATAAAAATGTTCAACTGCCCAAATAACAGCTAAACATTCGAGCTCGGTTGCGCCGTACTGTTTTTGCACTCCTACGAGACTTTTACTGGCATATGCAATGACTTTTTCATGTCCTTCATCATTGCGTTGGCTTAAAACAGCTCCTAACCCTTGTGCAGAGCCATCGGTAGTTAAATAGAAGGTTCGAGTGAAATTAGGGTAGGATAAAATTGGTTCAGTAATTAGCTTTCCCTTTAAAGCATCCAAGGACTGTTGACATTTCTCGGTCCATTCTAGTTCGGAGTCTTTTCGCAACAATTTATTGAGTGGTTGAGCAATTGTTGAAAAGTTCTTAATGAATTTTCTATAGTAGGATGCCAATTCTAAGAAACTGCGGACTTTAGTCCTGGTAGTTGGTATCGGAAAGTTTTTAACCTTTTCAATTTTTGCGGGATCGGCCATAATTCCATCTCCACTGACAATGTGTTCCAGAAATTCCAATTTAGATTGCAAGAAGTGACATTTGTCAGGTTCTAATTTTAATTCGGCGGCTCGTAGTCGTTGAAACACTTTTCCCAATTTATTTAAATGCTTGTCAAAAGTTTTCGAGTAAATGTTGATATCATCAAGGTAAACAATAACTCCTTGATATAACATATTATTTAAAACATGGTCCATAAGATGTTGGAAGGTAGCTGGAGCATTGGTAAGTCCAAATGGCATTACAGTGAACTCATAAGTTCCTTGTTTAGTGATAAATGCAGTTTTATCCTGGTCTTTTGGATCCATTTCCACTTGCCAATAACCACTAGCAAGATCAAGGGTGGTAAACCATTTTGCATCTCGGAGTGCATCCAACATATCTTCAATGCGAGGGATTGGGTAGGCATCTTTTCGTATTTCGGTATTCAACTTTCGGTAATCAACACAAAATCTCAATTTGCCATTTTTCTTTTTAACAAGAACAACAGGAGAGGCCCAAGGGCTCTTAGATCTTTTTATTAAACCCTTGTCCAACATTCTGTCAAGTTCCTCCTTAATAAATTGGTCTTCATCTGGATGTGTTCGGTAGAAGCGTTGTTTAATTGGTTTGGCTTCTCCTACATTAATTTGATGTTTAATGATATTTGTTCGTCCTAAAGAACTAACATCATTGGCAAATAAATCTTTATTTTGCTCCATCAATTTATCAAATTTTTGTTGTTGGATGGTATTCAGTTGGCCAATATCCAATTCATTTTTATTTAACTTTTCGCTCAAGAATACAGATACGGTATCCTCATCACTTTGTTATTGTCATCTTCAATCGTTGTATTTTTGAAAATGATTTCTTCATCATCTTTTTCAGATTCTTCAGTTTCGGTATCACTTTCATTAACACTTTCTTCATCTGTATTTTCCATAAGCTCAGAAAATTCTTCTTTAGTTTCCTTAGAACAGTTGGCAAGAATAGTAAGGGTTTTTTCTTGCCATCTGAGAGTTAATTCTTGGTCGCTCCAATTATACGAAGCATTAGCTTTCATTAGCCAATTGTTTCCTAATAACAAGGAATAAGTAGCGGTATCAATTACTTCCACATCGATAGGAATAGTTTGGTCTTGGATAGTAATTGGTAAGTCACGGATAACTCCTAAGGGTTGAGTTTTCTTTCCTGTAGCAGGTAAGATAATACTTTTAGAGGCTTCCTCAATTTCATAACCTAATTGTTCCATGGCATCGCGAGTGACAATACTAATAGCTGCGCCACTGTCAACAATAGTAGGAACAGTATAAACTCCTACTGCGACGTTATATTTTAAGGCGGTAGTTTTCAAAGAGTATTCCTGGTCTGCCAATTTAATTTTCTTCTCTTTAGGTTTTCGAAGAGCTTCAAAGAAACTTTTTCTAATAGATGGAACTTCTAAGGCATCGGCCCAAGATAAATCAGCAGGTTGGTTTTGTAGCTGTTCCACAATATCAAAATTCTTTTTCCTGAAGAGAGGTGGTCGAGTTGCATTCTCCTTTTTCTTTTCCTTATTTCCTTTCACCATTTTGATTACTTCCTTTTTCTTTGACTTTTTCTTTGGAGTGATTTCAGTTTTAACAACTTTAGGTACTGGTACACTCATTGTTTTAGGAAGTCCAAAGGTATTCAAGCTGGGCTTCGGCTCAGGAATATTAGTTTCACGAGGTCGTTTAATAGGTGTGTCCTCGTCGCTACTGTCATCTCTTTCTCGCTTTCCCAAATAAGCATCATAAGCTTCAAGCAGGTGTTGTAAAAGTTTATCTTTCTCCTTTTCACTTTCTTCTTCAACTTCCACTAATTTGGCATGTGCGGAGTTGTCTGAATTATCCTTGCGATCAGGACAGTCTCAAGAGATGTGTCCTTCCTTTCCACATTTGAAACAAGTACGAGTTTCTCGATTATTATTTCTGTTGTTTCGATTGTTTCGGTTGTTCCAATTGTTTTGTGAGGAGTTGTCACGGTTATTTCCTCGGTTGCAATAGTTAGGTTGTTGGTTAACTTGAGTAGTTAACTTCTCCATTTTTTGAATTAAATTTAATTGCATCTTCTCAAATTTCTTTGCCAAGTCGTCGAGGTTGTGAGCAGGGTCAAAAGTTACTTTAGTTTCCTTCTTTTTCTTTTTGAGTACTGTTTTCTTTGGTTTCCTTTCCTCTTCTTCTTCNGGTGTGTCCTCGTCGCTACTGTCATCTCTTTCTCGCTTTCCCAAATAAGCATCATAAGCTTCAAGCAGGTGTTGTAAAAGTTTATCTTTCTCCTTTTCACTTTCTTCTTCAACTTCCACTAATTTGGCATGTGCGGAGTTGTCTGAATTATCCTTGCGATCAGGACAGTCTCAAGAGATGTGTCCTTCCTTTCCACATTTGAAACAAGTACGAGTTTCTCGATTATTATTTCTGTTGTTTCGATTGTTTCGGTTGTTCCAATTGTTTTGTGAGGAGTTGTCACGGTTATTTCCTCGGTTGCAATAGTTAGGTTGTTGGTTAACTTGAGTAGTTAACTTCTCCATTTTTTGAATTAAATTTAATTGCATCTTCTCAAATTTCTTTGCCAAGTCGTCGAGGTTGTGAGCAGGGTCAAAAGTTACTTTAGTTTCCTTCTTTTTCTTTTTGAGTACTGTTTTCTTTGGTTTCCTTTCCTCTTCTTCTTTCTCTTCTTCTTCTTCATCTGAACTTTCAACAACTTTCTTTTTACCTTTTTGCTTACGAAGTTCAATTTCATTCACTATATCCAATCCTTCCTCATAAGCTTGCGCTTTTTCTAAGGTAGCAGCTAAGGTAGCTGGGGCTTGCATAGTTATCAATAGTGCGATGTGAGGTAACAATCCTTTTATGAAGAGTCGTTTATGTTGGTTAACATTAATGTCTACTCGTTTCACCAATCGTTTAAATCTTGCATAATAAGCATCGACAGTTTCTCCTGGTCGTTGACGATTGTTCTCTAATTCACGTAACCATTTATTTCTCCACCGGGTATTACAATATTTTTCCACAAATCCGGCTTTCCAAGTGGCCCAATCAGCCATATCGGCAGCATTTATTTTATCATATCATTCTTTGGCATCGTCTTCAAGGTAGGTGGTATACTTGCGAATCTTTTTCGCTTCATCCCATGCATTACTACGGGCGACTTTCTCAAAATGGAGCATCCGTTGAAGAGGATCCTGAGTTCCATCCCCATAAAATGGATCGACTCGGAGGGATGTATGGTTATGTAAGTTGTCTTCCAAGTAATCAAGTACAGCGTTTGCCATTTCGTCTTCAGTATCGGTATCACTACTGTCACTACTATCAGAAGCGGTTAAATGAGCTTCCGCCAATTGTTGGTTAAGGAGATTAAAGTCTAATGGTTGATAGAAAGTTCAGATATTTTGGAGTTGATCCCAATTGTTTGGAGGGGTAACTACACGTGGTGTGACTTGTTCTGGGGATTGCCTAGGTGATACTGCCTGTGAGAAACTTTGAGGAGTTTCGTTAGATCGACGTCTGTGTCGAGGAGTGGTTTCAAATGTTCCAACAGTTGCGGAGGGGGAAGTTGTTGTTGAATTACTTGCGGGTAACCTAACAGTAACTGGATTCTGATTTTCTCTTTGAATTTGTCGCTCAAGTCGACGTTGTTGATATTGTTGTCTTCTTTGTTCTCTTTCTTCTGGGGTTAACCGATGAACAGTTCGCCTTGTTGAGTTTTGAGGTGTCGACTCCAAAGTGTTAACTTAAGAATTTCAATTATTCTTTGACTTAGATTTGGTCGGTATATTGAAGACAGTTCTTCCGTTGTCAACAAGAATGTTATCACGAATCCACACGTGATGTTTAATCAAATCGAGATGATCCTTTACTCGATTGAGGTCCTTTGGAGTATAGGTTACTTCGTAGTTAGGATCCTTTTCTTCGTGAGATAATTCTCTTTCAACAATTTCAGAGAGAGTTTCGTTCTTTTGTTTGATTGCTTCGTCTACACAATTGTTGCGTCTTTTAGCAATAACCATTAACAGTGTAATTTCTTTTTGCGTTTCCGCTAGAAGGTACCAAATTGTTACCGACAGAGGTTTATCCTTCTTAATAAACACGTGGGATGAACAGGAACTCTTGAAATAATATTAAAGATATTATTCAAGGAAACTATTAGTCAAAATAGATACAACTACTACTAATAGGTAGGTTCTAGAAGTTAAATAACTACTGTTAATAAGTGTATTGATTAGTGTTAACTACTAATATCACGAGACGGCGCTTCAAATGATAAAGTAGGCGATTCAATACAAAGGATTTGGTTATTATTAATAAAACAATAATACTGATAATTTCAAGGTAATAATAACCTTTATTAATGGTAATTGCA
Organism: Diversispora epigaea; assembly: GCA_003547095.1. Lineage (NCBI taxonomy): Eukaryota > Fungi > Glomeromycota > Glomeromycetes > Diversisporales > Diversisporaceae > Diversispora > Diversispora epigaea. Next base: position 105,172 of record PQFF01000062.1, on the reverse strand, counting down.
AATACAAAAGAGATTAATTTACAAATAAATTAGTTACAAAAGGTTTCCTAATTAAAGGATAGAATCCTAAACTAACGAATTCTAAATCTGACTATAAACTGACTTTGACTCAAGCCAAAATTCATCTTTTATATAACTAATTTTTGGGTCCTTTAGGTCCTTTAGGTCCTTTAGATCCTTTGGGTCCTTTGGGTCCTTTAGGTCCTTTAGGTCCTTTGAGTCTTCGTAATACATGATCTACATATTAATTTACTACTATCTATGGTAAATCTATTACAGGACACAGTTACACTACACAACTACATATTTGTAAATTAATTTGTCTTTCGTATTACAGATAAGAATATAAATAATAAATAAATAAATACTAACTAATTATAGATATAATAATAAAATAATAAATAATAATATAAGTTATAATATATAATAATAAATAAAATACATCCTATAATATTACTACGGTAACACCGTGGATAAACTACCCAGGTAGTCATAATGTAACCCAGATATCTGATCCACTCACAGGTAATCCGGGTGAAAGTTATTCGGGTTGGATCATTACTTTTAACCTAGACCACAATTGTATGTATCACGTGTTAGCTACTTTAAAAAAATTTATTTATATAGGGTGTCTAGGATAAAAACCTAGACCTGAGATCTATTTTAAGGACACTTGTGCAAAAGTTTCATTTTTGATAGATCAGGGGTTATTTTTGATATTAAATTTTCATGTGACAAAATAGTTATCTTTTTGATACATCTATAAATAAACAATTATCAGTCATGGCGCATGTCGAACCAAATGATGATCATTAGTTAAAATTCTTGTGTAACCAGATGAAGCTATTTTTCAATCTTAGTTAACTTTCAAAATTATATATTAACCATAGTTCAAACTTTAAATAGGCCTTCTTTAACTTTAAAATTACAAGTTTTTCAAAGTTTTGTAATTTTTTTACTTTATATTTATTGAGTTATTAGCTTTGAATATTATACTCTCAAAACTACTTATTATTAAGATCCTTTTATCAATATCACATATCGAGTTTTCAAACTTTGCAGAAAGATAGAGCTCATAAAACTCTATTAAAATACATATAAAATAATTTTTTTTAAAAAGGAAATAAATTTTTTGTGAACTAATTTTATTATTAATCTTTTCAATTTTATTTAATATTCTAAAGTTATAAACGTTTCTTTATATTTTTGTTAAAATTTCAACTCTCTAAAATATATTGGGGAGCTTAAAATCTCTTTTAAACTGAAAAAATCATGGTTACACAAGTTGATACAATTTGATACTCAAATTTAATTTGCCCTGTCGATCACCGACATGCGCCATGACTGTTATAGGTATATCAAAAAAATAACCACTTTTTTCACGCAACTAATTATTTGATGAGCACGTGGTGTTCATATTCTATGTATCACGTGAACAGTGTATATTATATGCATCACGTTACTTAAAAACTTAAATAACCATAGATCTATCAAAAACGCAAAAGTATGGTTTTTGATATACCTACGGTTATTTTTTTGATATATCAAAATTTCATGTGACCAAATAGTTATTTTTTTGATGCATCTTTAAATAAACAATTATAGGCATATCAAAAAAATAACCATTTTTTTCAGAAATTTTTGATATATCAAAAAAATAACCACAGGTGTCTCAAAAACGATACCTTTGCATCAAAAACGATACCTTTGCCCAATAACTTCTATTATATCAGGTGATACGCGCGCAACAAAATAAACGGCGCAATTACTTTATTTTACAAAAGAATGCCTCGAGCAATAACTGATACAAATAATAGCGGAGCTAGTACATGGTGCTAAAATTTGCGAAATACATATAGCAATTACATGATACGAAAAAAAATTCAATTTCCGGCTTAAAGAGAATGTGAATTTGATCCGGATTAAGAGTTTTATTGAAATATTTGGAAACCTCATCCGACGACTTCATAGGATCTTTATTCTCCGGATCATTTACACGTATGCCGAAATTAAGGGGGAGAGTTTGGTAACTTTGATTTGCTAATAGAGCCCTGATAGCAAATTTAATCACGAAAACCTTATCTTCTTTGCAAGGCGAAACTGAAACCTTTTCCATCTGGATCATTACGAATACCACAGTTAAGGTTGATAGGATTTTCGCTAGCCATTTCTGTTTCCTAAATACAAAGCTCCATAATGAGTATAGACCATGCCTGCAGAGCAATTTCGCTCTCATATATACGCCAAAGCCTTTAACATTACATGCTGAAAAATAATACGTTTTCAGCTGTTTTTCTCTTCCTCTTCATCTCGATGGGATCTGGCTTAACTATATCAGGCTCCTCGGGTATAACTATTTCTTGGGGCATCGGTTCGGGTGATGTTTCTGACTTCTCAATTTTAGCATTCTTGCTGTACCTATCGAGTTAGCATACTGGAGTTATGCATGTTTGTCTTTTTGAGATTTATTCAGAATTTATTCTATATATGGAAGTAAAAAAAAGTATCCAGTTATGTGTATTTTTAATTAAAGAATTTATACGGGTGATCAAAAAATTTTGGATTTTAAGTAAAATAATTTTATCTTCTATGAAAAACTATTTCGACTTTTTTTTTCTGAAATTGTAATTTTGGGTGCAAGTATAACTTGACTACTAACAAATTTTTATTTATCGCAAGTAAGATAAATTACATTTTATTTCTTGTATTCGAACGTGTCCTTTCAAAAGTTTCTGAATGGTAATATCTCTTAGATTGATATCTTTGGAATATACTTCTGTTTTAAGGTTTACTAATTCTGAAATAGGCATATTCCTTTCAACAGTTAAAAGATATTGTCTATCTCGTCTTTGTTGTCTTTATTGTCTGTATTATCTTTATTGTCTTTAATTTCTTAGGTTGCTATCTTTGAAGTTTTAAGGTTTACTGATTCCGGAGTAGGAATCGGTTACGCATATTCCTTTCAACAGTTAAAAGATATTGTCTATCTCATCTTTGTTGTCTTTATTGTCTTTATTATCTTTATTGTCTTTAATTTCTTAGATTCCTGTTTTAAGGTCTACTGATTCTGGAGTAGGAATCGGTTACGCATATTTCTTTCAACAGTTAAAAGATATTGTCTATCTCGTCTTTGTTGTCTTTATTGTTTTTATCATCTTAATCTTTTAAATTGATATCTTTGAAGTATACTCCTGTTTATCGCCTTTATCGCCTTTATCGTCTTTATTGTCTTTATTGTCATTATCGTCTTCACCATCTTCATCACCTTTATCATCCATTACTCTTGATCTATTGTGCATACTAACATTAATTTAGTTCCTTCTTTACAAAAGAAGGAATTATTGATTGTCGTGGTTGTCAAAAATACGAACCCTCAATAAAGTTGAAATATGTGAATGGTTAAAAAATATCTCTTCTCCATGATTTACACGCGTTCTTAAAAAAAAAGTTTTGGGTAAGTGATGACGACTTGTTTATATGTTGTCTTAACTAATAAATTAATTTTTGGTTATTTGGTTTTCAGATGCGGAATTGTACATTTCGACACACATCAAGATGCAAGTATTTTTCTAAAGGTGATGAAAGGTAGAACATTTTGCATTTCCAAAACCGTAATGATTAAGTTCTCTGAAGCGTATAAGTTTGGTACAAAAGAACCAATACAATTTGAAAAGGCAAGTTCATCTGTTATTGTTTAGTATTATTTTTTTTCTTTGCTAGTACTTATTGTTTCTGTTTCTGTTTGCATATTTAGATAACATCTGAAGTACAGATTCTCATCCCGAGCCAGTGCAATCCTGTTTCAAGGAACAATCTCATCATGAGCCAGAGCTCCAGAGAGAAAATTTGTAGTAGATGTTGATGATAAACGTATAAGCAATCTCCAAAGAGAAAATCTGTGATAGATGTTGATGATGAACAGTATAAGATATTTAATTGCATTTATTTAACTTTCATTACCGATATAAACTTTTTTTTAGGAAAAGAAACGGAAATATTGTCCTAAATGTGAGGATTTAAAAACAAAAATCATCGATACACAAGCTTAACTATTAAAAGCTCAGAAAGAGATCATGCAGACGTTTCTTTAAAATTATAAGACGTGATTCTAAATTTAATTTCGTTTGATATTTGCATTAACGTTAAAATTTTAATTAAAATTATTTTATTATTACATATTAATAAAGTTGAGTTTTATCTTTACGCTGAAACGTAAATCGTATTAATAATGTTCTACAAAACAGGATACTTTCGTGTCTGGTTAGGATCGTGATGATCTTTCTTTAAAGTACTCACTGCTAATAGTATTTACGTGCGCATCAAAATAGAATATCGATCACTCTGCCATAAAATACATTCTATTGTGATAAATAAAATATGAGGTACAGAAATGATATTATAAAAATCAATTATATAAAAGTTCTTCACATTCTTCATTGGTAAAAAGTCCATTTTATCTTTACACAAAACGTGTTTCTGGTGAATTCTATTTCACGTCAATATTTCGTAAACAGAATGAATAAATAAAATAACATAAATTAAATATTTAATGATAATTTTTGATTATAAGATTACATGAATATTATTATTAGTAAATGATAAAATGTGAAAGATTAATTAACTAGAATAACTAGAAATGAAATGATTAAACTAATATTATTTTTAATTATATAAAATATTTTTTGCTTGGAGTGGTGAAGAATAATACAACAGAAATAATAAATAAGTGTGTTTTTAAAAAAAATTAGAATAATATATTTATTATGAAATTTATTCGTTATAATATAATTATTAAATAAGTATTTTTTTTTTTATTTTTCTTCAGAAGGTTTAACTTCTTCAGTGACCATCATAGTAGTAGTAGTAGTAGTAACAGTAGTTGTACTTTCTACAACACCACCTCCTTCAACTTTTTTTTCAGTTGTTTTTTCAACAACTGTTTTTTCAACTGCTGAATCAACTTCTTTTTCTTCAACTGTTACTTCGACTGATTTTTCAACTGGTTTTTCTTCAACTATTTCTTTTGTTGTTTCTTCAACCTTTGATTCAACTTTTGATTCAACTTTTGATTCAACTGTTGANATAAAAGTTCTTCACATTCTTCATTGGTAAAAAGTCCATTTTATCTTTACACAAAACGTGTTTCTGGTGAATTCTATTTCACGTCAATATTTCGTAAACAGAATGAATAAATAAAATAACATAAATTAAATATTTAATGATAATTTTTGATTATAAGATTACATGAATATTATTATTAGTAAATGATAAAATGTGAAAGATTAATTAACTAGAATAACTAGAAATGAAATGATTAAACTAATATTATTTTTAATTATATAAAATATTTTTTGCTTGGAGTGGTGAAGAATAATACAACAGAAATAATAAATAAGTGTGTTTTTAAAAAAAATTAGAATAATATATTTATTATGAAATTTATTCGTTATAATATAATTATTAAATAAGTATTTTTTTTTTTATTTTTCTTCAGAAGGTTTAACTTCTTCAGTGACCATCATAGTAGTAGTAGTAGTAGTAACAGTAGTTGTACTTTCTACAACACCACCTCCTTCAACTTTTTTTTCAGTTGTTTTTTCAACAACTGTTTTTTCAACTGCTGAATCAACTTCTTTTTCTTCAACTGTTACTTCGACTGATTTTTCAACTGGTTTTTCTTCAACTATTTCTTTTGTTGTTTCTTCAACCTTTGATTCAACTTTTGATTCAACTTTTGATTCAACTGTTGATTCAACTGTTGTTTCCTCAACTTTCTTTTCAACTATTTCCTCAACTTTCTTTTCAACTATTTCCTCAACTTTCTTTTCTTCTTCTTTTGTTTCTGTAACAGTTGTATCAGCGACAGTTGTAACTGCAACATCTGCAGCACCAACTACTTCTTTTAACATAGATTCATCAGATGTAATTTCAAGTTCATCGATTTTTACATTTCTATCATGTGATTCTGGAAGTGATTTTTTGAATTCATCAAGTACTTTAATCCATTCATTTCGTTCATCCTCGGTTGAAGCAAGGAATTTATAAGTCTTTGATTTTGTTTCAATCTCAAGTATGGGTTTCATACCTTCAGGTGCCTTGATATTGGTATCACCTTTAATCTCAATTGTTTTGCAATCTGTAGATTTTTCGTTTGGATAATAATTTAGTTTCCCTTCTTTAGTGAATACAATAAATTTTTGTTTATATTGCGGTAGTAATATGTGACGATATTTTTGTAAGTGTCCATGTTTGATAGAGTTGGTTAATATAACATTTTCGTTTTCCTCGATTATAACATCTGCATCAGTCGCCTCGACAGCTGTTTCAACTGTTACTTCTTTTACTTCAACCTTTTCAGTTTTTATTTCTTCAGATTGTGATGGTTGTCTCTTACTTATTCTATTATGTTGGGAATTAAGCATACTATTAATTTATTAATTATTTAACACATCTATCATTTAATAAAATGTCAAAAACATACCTCTTGAAGATTGATGATTTCTCTGATTTCTTTTCGTCTGATTTCTTTTCATCTGGTTTCTTTTCATCTGGTTTCTTTTCATCTGGTTCTGATATTGGTTCTTTGGTTTCTGTTACTTCTTTTACTTCTGTTACTTTGTTTGTTGTTGATTCTTCAACTTTAGAAACTGTACTTTCACCTTCAACCTTTTCTTCAGCTGCTGAATCTTCACTTGTGTCTCGACTAACAACTTCCTTTCTTTTGAACACTTGAGTAATTCTACGCATTACTTTATTACCACTCTTTTTCGTTGGACTGGAGTGACCTTCGGGTTCGTCAATCTTTACCTCCTTTACTTCCTCTTCCTCCTTAGCTTCCTTAACTTCCTCCTTAACTTCCTCCTTAACTTCCTCTTTAACTTCCTCCTTTACTACTTCAGCTTGGGTCTCATTTACTTCAGTCGTTTCTACTTTGTCAGCTTTTTCTTTACCTTTTGAAAAGAACCCCAAAAAACCATGGGATTTTACATGAGTATTCTCGTCTGTTTCTTTAACTTCCTTGTCAACAGTTTCACTGGTTACATCAGCAGTTTTGGTAACAGTCTCAGTCTCAGTCTCATTTCCAGTCTCTGGAAAAAAAAATAAATGTTAATATCAAATAAAATTTCAAGTATTTCAATATATATATATATATATATATATATTTATTACTTAAAAACAACTCTACTTACTTTCTTCAGCTTTAGACTCAGCTTTAGGTTCAGCTTTAGGTTCAACGTGAGTTTCTTCTTTTGATTTTGTTCTGAAAAATTTAAATATACCACCACCGGTTGCGGCAGTGGTGGTGGTGGTGGTGATGGTGGTGGTGGTGGTGGCTTCAGTAGTGTTGTTATTAACTGTTTCGGTAACATTTTCTGTTTCAGAAGGAACATCAGTGACAACTCTTTCTTCGGCAGGTGGTTTATCTTCTTTAGTTAACTTCATCATATTCATAAAGTTAAACATTCCCCTTTTCTTTTCTTCTGGTTTTTCTTCTGGTTTTTCTTCTGGTTTTACTTCTGGTTTTACTTCTGGTTTTACTTCTTTTTCTTTTGGCATCTCTTCGATCTTGTCTGCTTGGGTAGAAGTTTCTGCAACAGTACTAGTACCAGCTTCGGTAGTTTCATCAGTTTTTATTTCTTCAGGCTTTACTTCTTCATCTGCCTTGACCTCAACTTTTTCGGTCTTTTTTGTAAATATATTAAATAATTTGCCTTTTATAGAATGTTCCTCTTCTGGTTTTGGATCATCTGTAGACCTTGTTGTTTCTTCAGCGGTATCAACATTTTCACTAGTTTCGGTGATTTCGGAAATAGCCGCAGGATTAGTTTCAGTTTTCTTAAAAAAACCAAAGTATTTACGGCTTTGAACACGTTTTGTCTCATGTTCGTCTTCGCCAGAAGTACAATAATCAGAATCAGAAGCTACTGATTCCTTTATAAGACGACCAGCAACTATTTAAAAAAAAAAAAAAAAATCAGTTAAAATAAATTATAATAATATGTAAATAATATATATATATATATATATAGATATAACAAATAATCATACACACGAAATAATAATAATAAAAGATTATTTACCAAGTTGATTAAAGACAGCTTGATAACTCTCATCTTCATCGATAGGATTATTTTTTGCTTCGGCGGCTTTTACTTCGAGAGTCTTTATCCATCTTTTTTTGGTCAATTCATTTTCGGCATATAAATCGTATTCACGATACTCGGTTATTATTTTGAAACCAAAATCTTTTCCAACNCATCTCTTCGATCTTGTCTGCTTGGGTAGAAGTTTCTGCAACAGTACTAGTACCAGCTTCGGTAGTTTCATCAGTTTTTATTTCTTCAGGCTTTACTTCTTCATCTGCCTTGACCTCAACTTTTTCGGTCTTTTTTGTAAATATATTAAATAATTTGCCTTTTATAGAATGTTCCTCTTCTGGTTTTGGATCATCTGTAGACCTTGTTGTTTCTTCAGCGGTATCAACATTTTCACTAGTTTCGGTGATTTCGGAAATAGCCGCAGGATTAGTTTCAGTTTTCTTAAAAAAACCAAAGTATTTACGGCTTTGAACACGTTTTGTCTCATGTTCGTCTTCGCCAGAAGTACAATAATCAGAATCAGAAGCTACTGATTCCTTTATAAGACGACCAGCAACTATTTAAAAAAAAAAAAAAAAATCAGTTAAAATAAATTATAATAATATGTAAATAATATATATATATATATATATAGATATAACAAATAATCATACACACGAAATAATAATAATAAAAGATTATTTACCAAGTTGATTAAAGACAGCTTGATAACTCTCATCTTCATCGATAGGATTATTTTTTGCTTCGGCGGCTTTTACTTCGAGAGTCTTTATCCATCTTTTTTTGGTCAATTCATTTTCGGCATATAAATCGTATTCACGATACTCGGTTATTATTTTGAAACCAAAATCTTTTCCAACATTAGGGAGAGATTTAACTTCTTTAATATCCTTTAAGTTAATAATGCCATGAGGTTCTTTAAGATTTTCTTTAGATTTGAAATAAAATAAAAGGCCTTTCCCCGTTTTGGTAGCGTGAGCACAGTTGGTAGAAATAACATGTTTAGGACTTAATAAACCATCCTCAGTTTTTTCAATTACGGTAGTGGTTAAAGTAGTGGTAGTGGTAGTAGTAGTAGTGGTAGTAGCAGTAGCAGAAGCAGAAGCAGAAGTAGTCGCTTCAGGTTCAGTTTCAGTTTCAGTTGTTGTAATAATTTCTTCTTTGACTTCTTTAGCTTCTTTGACATCAGGTTGAGAGGTCTCAACAGTATTAGCAGCTTTTGGGGCAACATGAGGAATAATTTTTCCTGAGTTTTTCTTATAATATAGACGAAGGTTTTCTATGGTGTATGTGGTTTTTTCATCACCAAAAATAAAATAACGAGAATTCCGAGTTCTCATAAAACCTCCCGGTTTTCCCAATATACCCTCAGGAATTAAGTCATTTTCAGTAAGTTCAACCGTTTCAGTAGGTTCTTGTGTTGGTACTTCATTTTTATCTTTTGTAGGAACAGGGGGAGCTTGAGTCGTTTCGTCGTCAGTCGTTTCGGCAGTTTTCTTTTCGAGCTCAATAGTGGAAGTAATAATAACTTCTTTTTCAACAACAGTATCAGTAGTCATTATTATGAATAGTAATAATATTAAATTAATAAGTTTTTATGTAGTTTTTAGAAATTTGAAGAAAAAAAAATTAAGAAAGAAGTGAGGGGAAAGGATGAATAAATTAAATAAATTAATAGTAAAATTAGATTAATTATAAATAATTAAATTATGATATAATTAAGTATTAAAAGTCCACTTTTGGCAGGAAAAAAAAAACAGGCTGAGTTCTAATTTTTTTTTTGGGAAAAAAAATTTATTAAAAAAAAAAAAAAAAAAGGGAAGGGTGTGATGAAAAATGGAGAAAAGAAAAGTTAGAGAAGTGAAGGGAAACTTAACGAGGTTATAACAGGTAAATAAAGGGGTTAAATGGTCATTAAGGTGGTACGATTAGAATCAAGGTGAAATTTTTATAAATTTTTGTGACAAAAAAAAAATCGAATCAGAAAACTCAAGTTTTTGATAAGCGTACAACATTCAGAAAAAAACCTTTCGAAGTTGTGTTGATTACTGTTGTGTGATGAATATTTATTATTTTATATTAATTAAATTAATTAAAAAAAAAAATTAATAAAGAGCTTGGAAAGATAATAAAAAGTTGTTACAACAAAAATAAGAGAGAATAAATACAAATTAAAAACTAAAAAAAGAACTTAAGTATATTTAGTATATATAATAATAATAATAATTATCATTATAATGATTTTTACACATATGGAAGTATTGTACATCACTTTTCAAAAAAAAAATCCAAAAAAATCCAAAAAAAGAAACTAAAAATCGGGTAACAAAAAAGAAAGGAAGCACATGACAAAATTCCATTCTTGATATCTATTTTTAAGTTGTTTATAAATGGAGTATGAAAGTGAAATGACATAAACAATAAGAAATTATTATTTTTTTTCTTTATTGGTGACCTTGTTTAAAGTATAACAAAGGTGTGATTGAATTATGAGTGATATCGTTGTTGTAAATTATATTATTATTATAATATTATTATATTATTATTATATTATTAAAGTTTTTCTTAATTATTACTTTTGAATCGTATGACTTATTGTCAGATGATTTCGTCGGGAGATTGTAATAATATCCAGTCAAATTAATTAATTCGAAGAAAATGAACCTCGTGACACAGGATGAATTTAAGTTAATTAAGTTAATTAATTATTCATATACACAACATAAAAAAATAAAATTATAAAAAATTAAGTGTGACAAAGCGTGGAAATGAATATCCAATCTCGTTATCTCACAATGAAAATTTGATTTCTTTTTAAAAAAGCTTCAGGCTAATTTTTCTTTCTTTTTTCAGTTGGTTCATTTCCATTTACTCTTTTTTTTTTTTCCATTCTTTTTTTTTTTTCATTTGTCTTTATTGGGTTCGAAAGGGTGGCTTTACCAACCAACAGAAAGCACAGACGAAATAATTTTACAATAATTTTACAATAATTCATGTGAATATAAAACTTTGCTGTATATAGTGGGGTNTTTTTTCTTTATTGGTGACCTTGTTTAAAGTATAACAAAGGTGTGATTGAATTATGAGTGATATCGTTGTTGTAAATTATATTATTATTATAATATTATTATATTATTATTATATTATTAAAGTTTTTCTTAATTATTACTTTTGAATCGTATGACTTATTGTCAGATGATTTCGTCGGGAGATTGTAATAATATCCAGTCAAATTAATTAATTCGAAGAAAATGAACCTCGTGACACAGGATGAATTTAAGTTAATTAAGTTAATTAATTATTCATATACACAACATAAAAAAATAAAATTATAAAAAATTAAGTGTGACAAAGCGTGGAAATGAATATCCAATCTCGTTATCTCACAATGAAAATTTGATTTCTTTTTAAAAAAGCTTCAGGCTAATTTTTCTTTCTTTTTTCAGTTGGTTCATTTCCATTTACTCTTTTTTTTTTTTCCATTCTTTTTTTTTTTTCATTTGTCTTTATTGGGTTCGAAAGGGTGGCTTTACCAACCAACAGAAAGCACAGACGAAATAATTTTACAATAATTTTACAATAATTCATGTGAATATAAAACTTTGCTGTATATAGTGGGGTAAGATTTTTTTTAACTAACAAATAAATAAATATCTCTTTATAGCAAGCTGGTTTATATCAACTTTGCAGAAAAAATCGCCGTGTTTACCGAATTTAACCAATTAATTTGGTTCCCTCCAAATTAAAAATATAACTAAAGTTTCATATAAGTCACGTTAAAAGTATTTTCGTTTTATTACATTACTGATTGTTTTTACTACTACTCGTTATTTGTTTTTGTTGTTTGTCAATTTAAGGAATTTAATATAAATAATAAAATATTACTTATTCCAAGTAACATCAATTTACGAATACAATCAAAGGATACTTAATCTAGTTGGTAGAGCGCATACATCGAGAAAAAAAATAAACTTTTCTGAAACTTGATTGTTTTTAAAGTTTTGAAGTTAGACATAGATAATAAAGATAAATAATAAAAAAAAGATAAATAAAGATAGAATATTAAAATAAGGATCTAGATAAATAAAAATAAAGTTAAATAACTGGTTCATCAACATTTTTTTTTTATTTTGCACAGATTATTTCCACATTTATTCGATGTATTAAAATGTACTAAATGTACCAACCGCGTGTTAACAAATATAAAGAATACATTTATTGAGAGTTTATTTATTTTATTTCCGAATTTAATTAATTAAAGCATTTGCGAATTTAAATAAATAAAATTTTTTTTTTAGTCAAACATTTATTAACTAGTTGATATAATGTGATCACTCTATATTTGGAAATTTTTAAATTGAAGACGTTCATCTATATTCTATAAAAGTATTACAATAGAATTTCCCAAAAAAAGAATAATATTATTAATTGTTTAATTAATTAATAAAGAATCATGAATGATAAAATAAAGGATAACAATAATTCTTTAATTCTTCGTATTTTATTATTATAATATTATTATTGTTATATAATAATAATAATAATAATAATAATAATAATAATAATAATAATAATAATAATAATAAGAATCATAATAATAATAATAATAATAATAATAATAATAATAATAAGAATAAGAATCATAATAATAATAATAATAATAATAATAATAATAATAATAATAATAATAATAATAATAATAATATAATAATAATAATACTAATACTAATAATAATAATAATAATAATAATAATAATAATAATAATAATAATCATATTATTATTATTATTATTATAAGATGGCGTTAAACTGGGCAAAAAGTTTTACGCCATCTTCTCTTAATAACAATAACAATCACATTGACCATTTATTCGTGTAAGGTTTCATTTAAAGTTAATTAAATATAGTGTAAACAGATCATTTGCATTTTTTTTTTATAAAGGAACAATAAAGAAACCCAATACATAATGTTATGGCAACCTAAATATGGTACTAATTTTCATTTCCGCATATTTATTTCCTCGTCATTTTCATCATTTCCATTATGCTTATAACGATATTATATTCAAAAGTTTCATTATTATACAGTATATGCTACTATAAACTAAGTAATAAACATTATATTACGTAATTTATATTATAGATAAACGATTATTGACTGTAGACTATCTTATATAATTCTATCCTTAATATGCGATATAATCTATATATTTGGTTTCATTCTTCGATTACTACACATGATTTTATTTTGTCAATTAATCCACAAAAATCTATATTGTTCCATTATCAATGAAAAATTTATGCATTCAGAAAAAAAAAAAATAATAAAAATAATAAAAATAATATAATATGAAAAATACGCCATTGGATAATATGTATGATCTGCCGTAGGTCTGTAAATCTTTTTCAAACAACAACAAAAGAAAAAAACGCCTTTTTGTATTTTACTTAAAATAATTTAAAATAGAAGTTTGTAAATCGTAGATCTTCGTGGTCACTTTTCCCCACATTATCTTCTTTAATATCTCCTTTAAATCAGTCAGCCAAACCTGTTTGTTTTGATACCTCCTTTATCTTATTTTATCTTATTTATCAAAATTGTTAGAAATTTATACTTATATGGTTTTATTATGGCATTATTATGCCATTATTGTGCCTGATGAGTTACAACTTCTCTTCACATGGAGTGATAATTTGTGCTCAAGGAAATTCCTTTCCAATTTGATTCATTGATTGCTTTGATGCTTTTAGGTGCTTTAGTGGGGTTTTCCCACACACACACTTATCACACGAAGTCAGGAAATTTCTTTTTCTGTCTAGAGATAGAATTATTGAATGAAATTCAACGTACGTGCGTTTATGTGTATTTGGCTGATCAATTTCATTGCATAATTGTTATAATTGTTTTAATTGTTATTGAATTATATAAATTATTTTTATTACTCTGCTCTGCTTGCTTGCTTCTGCTTTACATCCTCCATTTACTTGATTCTATTATTTGATTCTATTACTCGTCGATGGTTATCAAATGACCAAGCGCATTGTTCCCCACGCCGTTATACCTTAATACATTTGCTGATTATCCTCCAAATTGCTTTAAGAAAAAAAAAATTATTTCTTTAGATATACAGGATATACATACAGTTCTTAATTTGATATATTGGTATTGTTACATAAGAGATAAATAAATCTATAATTAAGCCCATTAACATGTTAATATGTAATGAAGCTCACGCAATACGCCAATCTGATCTAGCTGATAAAGCAAAAAGCAATGGCCACAGTGGAGTCCACATAAACAAATGTATGTATTAAACCACAATATCACCTGATTAGATTCTCGGTATGGTATGCCTAACTATATTTAACTATATTGAGATTTAACTGTATTTAAATAAATTGTATATTTTATCATAATTATGTAATGCTATTACAATAATTATTTATCTTTTAAATAAATAATGATGTATAAATGATATAATAATAATTAATGACATGTCGAAAAAATTTGGAATATTCTGGAATTAGATCTTATAACTTATTCTTCTTCTGATATACCCGTAAACAATGTAAATTTCAATGATAAAAAAAACCTGATAAGTTTTAAGTGTCAATAATGTCAATTGTGTGTAATCAACTAACTATTTACAAATATGTCAAATTTATAAGCACTGTACATATTAGTAATTTAAAAAAAGCAAATTTGGAAAATTTTTTTATGCATTATACAAAAATTTAAAAAAATCACAGAATATTATCATTGTAGAGAGAATCGATTATTTTAAATTTATTTATTTTAATTTTAATTAATCGTGATTTTTTTTTTTATTGAATTAATAATTTTTATTATAATATAATAATTTTTATAATAACAATTTTTACAATAGTTTTATTATAATTTTTATAATAATTCTTTTATTATAATTTTAATTAATTTGCTGATGGAAATCATTTTTATATACAATATTTATAATTTATGTAATTATTTTATATATTATTTTATATATTATTTTATATATTGCTTTAACACTTAATATGTAGTCATGTGATAAGAAAATACCAAAAGCATTGATGTTTGTTATTTTCTTCTTAATAATAAACAAACAAAGGTTATAATTATCATAATAATAATTATAAAAATTGCCCTGAATTTATTTTAGAGTTTTCTTTAACATGGAAAAATAATTTACCGCGCCACTCAGTCATGCGTCTAGTTGTATAGCAGAATGAAAAAAATATATAAAATAATAATTTACTAAATATCAAAATATCAAACATGACGCAATATTCATTCGATCTTAGATCAACTTTAAAAATAAATCAAAGTTGGATCAAAGAAATTGATTGAAATGATTATCTTATCAATGAAAATCATTCATTTTCATTTGAACCCGAACAAGATTTAAAACATCCCCGTATTTTTTTCTATTATATTTATTATCTTTGGTGATTGATCCTTTTTTAATATAACATTTTACCCCACAATTCCTTTTTAAGAAATGTAAAACTTTTTGCAGACTATTTCCTTTTATGATTTTTATTTTAATAAATAACGAAATATATTTTATATAAATATAATAAATCAAAAAAAAAAAAAAAAAACTATACAATTTATAATAAATATTGGAAAACGACATATTATTTATAAAACCTATTTATGAGTATTATTTATACAAAAGAAGAAATTTATGCACAACACTCACTCTCTTGATAATATCGATTGAATTTTTTTTATACATAAAGGGGGAAAAGGGGGGAAATTAACGCGAATTCGAGTGAAAAAAGAATATCGTATTTTTTTTTTTTTTTTTTGACGTAATTTTTTTTTTTAAATGTATTTTTTCTGTATTTTTTTCTATATATTTATCTACCGGTAGAAATTTTGTCATATTGTTATTATTAAGTTTTTTATGATGATGACAATAAATCTTGGGTTTAAATATTACTTTTTTTTTTTTCGATTATTAATTTTAATACCAGCTGGAAAAAAACGGTAAAATATATGTAATATATATATATAAGAGAGAAAAGGGTAATAATAATAAAAAAAAAAAAAGAATTTACATTTTCGATCGTCAACGAAACTTCAAAAAAAATGTATTTGATTTTTTTCGGTAACGATGAAATAATTACTTAGAAAAACAAATTTTAATCATAAATGAATCAATCAAATAGATCGATCTAAAAAATGCCGAGAAATAAAATCCACAAATCCAACGTAAAAAAATTATTAATCGACTTTAGCTGGTTTTAAAAGATGTAAATTGGTTTAATCATTTCTAATAGTCCCTAAAATTTAAAGTTTTTTTTTTTTTTTGTTTTTTTTTTCACTCGAATACATTAAAACGTAAATTTTTGTAAATTTTTTTTTTAAAAAATTCAAGATCATGATGGTCGTGCATTAATAAAGTACGAAAGGAAAAAAAAAAAATGCTGGGAGGGGGGTAGGGAATTAATTTGTACAAAAGAAAATATTTTTACGTAGTATTGTTATTTCCTACGCAAATATGCTTTTCTTTGAAAGTGCTTGCGGCCTTTTCTTGCTGAAGATTCATGATCTGTAATATCAAAGATGAATCGAATCGTAATCGTTAAACATTAAATGTAATATAATTAATAAATATCAATTGATTAATTAATTAATGATAAATCTTCATACCACCGCTATCAGTCCCTTCATAGGAAAATATATCGAGGTCGTGATTATTAAGCTTTAATAACCCGGGTAGGTGGCGGCGTCTCGCATTTATGAACCAGTTTGAAATCTGCTGTAGGCTCAATTTCGTATCTCTAGCCAAGGACATTTTTTCATCCTCGGTGGGGTACGGATGCTTTTTGTGCTGTATCAACCAGCCCTTTAATAATGCTGTAGTGGTCTTCGGCAGATTGCCGCGCCTTCTTTTAGGCTTTGTTGAGATTAATGGAGAAGATTCTTGGCTATAAATAGCTTTATTGAGTGATTGATCTTCTAAAAAAATTGAAAGGAAGAAAAAACGTTTATATATGGATATAAGAGCAAATGGGCCAATTTTTCGGAATGAAATTTGGCTCATATGGACAGTTGATAAAATTGATATTTCATAAATAAAGATGATTTATTAATTACCCCGTATTTTTTGCCAGTATAAAGAATTGTAAGCTAGCATCTCATCGATCCGCTTTTTAGTCGTTTGAATTTCAATTAAATTTTCATCATTATTTTGTTCATGAAACTCATGAAAAATTATGAACGGGGTAAATTTTCTGCCCTATTTACCGTAAAGAAAATAAAAATTCAACGATTGGTTGGTTGATCATTTATATCATTCAAGCACTATTCAAGATATTTATTATTTATTTAATACAGACGCGCATCAAAATATAAATAATAGTCGAAATCGAAAAAAATATTTACCCCGACACAATTTGGATGTGGTTCCATTTTTAATATAAGATTTAAGGATTAAAAGAAAGAAATGGTGTGGTGAAGTGGTGAAGAGGAGTAGTTGATTGACAAGTAGTAGAATTAATTTTCTGAATGGAGAGTCCACTCTTGTCTTTGTTCGTTAAAGATTTTTAGGAGAGAAAGAAAGGTTAATTGAATTGAAAATGGAGGTGGAAAATAATGGATATAATCCCTCGTCCAGGTGAGTGGGAGAACACTAAAACGGCACTAAAAAGCGGTTAAAAATGCCTTCCGTTCGTGTTCGACGTTTTTGGGATGCAATTTATTATTTAAATTTTTTTGATGTTTAACTAGAACGAGGAAAAGAAAAAAAAGGATGAAATTGTGTGTGGAGATAAATATGTAAAATTTAGTATAAGTATTTAAAAAAAAATTTTTTTATAGTACTTTAAATTTATGCATTTTTCTTTACGAAAAAAAAAAAATGCAAACACAACAGCATACTTCTCGTCCAGTCAACTCTTTGCATGATTTCATTTATATTATACAATATAAAGTTTATTTTTTAAATATAATAAAATTAATGATAATCTTCATTATAATCATAATCATTATAATGTACATTGAAAAATATACAATAAATACAAATTCTATAGAAAACAATGTCTATAAATATTAAATAATATAAATGAGTTGAATGAATCAAGTTAAAATATAAATGAGTTATATTAAGTAGATTTTTTTTCAACGATATTACATAAAAACATTGCATTCAATTGTGAACGTCCAAGCTCTCTCTGGGGTCAAACGCTTGTAAATCAGATCTTACCCTATTTTCAGTTCTTACACAATAGTGTAAAAATTTTTTTTTTTTTTTTTTTGCAGAGCTAAAACATTACTAGAACAGTTTGGAACATTATTTATGCATTATATTTTTATTTTCACCCAAATTATATTGAAGGACAAAGAATTTTTTTTTAAAAAAGAGTTAAAATAAAATAAAAATTCTTTTCAATTGTTAGACTAATTGAGATATAGCAAAAATAAAATAAAATAAAATAAAAATAAAATATTTTAGATTAAAAAATGGGAATCATTGTTTCCCATAGAATGCTTATATAATATATAATATATATATATATATATATATATAATAAATATAATAATAAATAATATATCTATAATATATTCATATTTTTTACTAAAATAGTTATGTCATTCTTTTTACTATATTAATAATTTTTATTAACATTATTTTTTTTGCTAATGCATTAATATTAATTTTACCAAATTTAATTTTATTAATTTATCAAAAAGAATGTTAAAAGTTATATTTTACCTATTAACTCTGTCATTTAATTCAACCTATATATTAGTCACATTTTCTTGGTAATATATAAATCTATAAGTTAAGATTTGGGATTAGAAAGTTAATAATTCATGATTCATTTTTCTCATTTTTTTTTTTTTAACCTTGACCAATAAATGTATATAAAAAGTGAAGCAAGCTTTTACTTTCTTTATCTTTCTTTATTATATTTGTCTTTTTTTTTTTCATCTTAATATTTCTTAAAAACTTACTTAAAATATTAGGAATGTATTATAATAAATATTATAAATATTTCAATGATCGTAGGATAGGAATAATGAGAATAATAGAATAGAATAATCAAAATAAATTGATGACTAAATGCACAGAGCACAATTTAATTGTATACAATAAACAAAATAAGTAATCAATTGTAACTATATTTAAAATTTTTTTTTTTTTATAACTTTTCTCCTATTTTTGATTCAAAATGGCAGACAAAAAATGCACAATTTACATTATTGACGTGGGACCCACCATGTGGCAAAAGCAACGCAAGTTTGGTGGTACTGGTTTAGACTTGGCCAAGAAAGCCGTTTTAACCATGCTTGAAGCAAAGGTAATTATTTCCCGAACGCGTTAATATTAAACATTTCGTTACATAGTTTATTAAAATTATTGCAGTTATTGTAATTTATTACAATTATTATAATTATTATAATTATTATTACGAGGTTTACATTTATTCTTGTGGNTAATTGAGATATAGCAAAAATAAAATAAAATAAAATAAAAATAAAATATTTTAGATTAAAAAATGGGAATCATTGTTTCCCATAGAATGCTTATATAATATATAATATATATATATATATATATATATAATAAATATAATAATAAATAATATATCTATAATATATTCATATTTTTTACTAAAATAGTTATGTCATTCTTTTTACTATATTAATAATTTTTATTAACATTATTTTTTTTGCTAATGCATTAATATTAATTTTACCAAATTTAATTTTATTAATTTATCAAAAAGAATGTTAAAAGTTATATTTTACCTATTAACTCTGTCATTTAATTCAACCTATATATTAGTCACATTTTCTTGGTAATATATAAATCTATAAGTTAAGATTTGGGATTAGAAAGTTAATAATTCATGATTCATTTTTCTCATTTTTTTTTTTTTAACCTTGACCAATAAATGTATATAAAAAGTGAAGCAAGCTTTTACTTTCTTTATCTTTCTTTATTATATTTGTCTTTTTTTTTTTCATCTTAATATTTCTTAAAAACTTACTTAAAATATTAGGAATGTATTATAATAAATATTATAAATATTTCAATGATCGTAGGATAGGAATAATGAGAATAATAGAATAGAATAATCAAAATAAATTGATGACTAAATGCACAGAGCACAATTTAATTGTATACAATAAACAAAATAAGTAATCAATTGTAACTATATTTAAAATTTTTTTTTTTTATAACTTTTCTCCTATTTTTGATTCAAAATGGCAGACAAAAAATGCACAATTTACATTATTGACGTGGGACCCACCATGTGGCAAAAGCAACGCAAGTTTGGTGGTACTGGTTTAGACTTGGCCAAGAAAGCCGTTTTAACCATGCTTGAAGCAAAGGTAATTATTTCCCGAACGCGTTAATATTAAACATTTCGTTACATAGTTTATTAAAATTATTGCAGTTATTGTAATTTATTACAATTATTATAATTATTATAATTATTATTACGAGGTTTACATTTATTCTTGTGGTGGTCTATTCAGGTTATTGCAGGTTTAAAATCTGACGTAACAAGTTTGATTATTGTTGGATCTGACGGTAAACTCTACTCTTTTAATTTTTTGACTTACAAGTTTTAGTGACCAAAGGTTAATCCTAACCCCACATCCTAATATAGAAACAAAGAATTATATGAACGATGAATCGGGCGGTTATGAAAATATATCGGTACTTTATCCCATTGAACAACCAAAATTACCTATTCTTCGAACGGTCGATGAACTTTCTCAAGGAAATTTTCATGCTGACGGTAAAAAAATTATTTAAAGAAAGTTAATGATATAAAATTGTTATTATTATTTATAATTATAATTATAATTATTTTTAAATATTTTAGTTTTTGATGCACTTATTCTCGCGTTGGGGATGATCACTTCACATTGCAGGAATTTAAAATATACAAAAAAAATATATCTTTTAACTGATGGAGAATCGGATATAAATAAAGAAGATTTTGGTGCAGTAGTTGAACAAATAAATTCTTCAAATATTGAATTAAATATCTTGTGGGTTTATTTTATTTATTATATCAATTTTATCAAATATATCGTTATCGGGTTAATCCTTACGTTAATTCTTTAATTAATTTTTTAATTCGTAGGGGAGTGGACTTTAATGATGAAGAATTAGGTTTTGTTGAGGAAAATAAATCTAAAACAAAGGTTTTTTTTTTTTTTAACTTTAATACTTTTAAATATGTGATTAAATATTGTTGGATTTTATTAAATAAATTTTTAATTTCTTAGGAAGAGAATGAAAAATTTTTTCATGATCTTAGTAAATCTTGTCAACAAGCAACAGTCTTTTCAATGGAAGAAACTTTAAGGCAACTTTCGAAACCTTATATAAGACCTGTTCGTCCAACACCAGTTTATAAAGGAACTTTAACTCTTGGTGATGCTGAAAATAATCCTCAATCATCCCTTATGATCAGCATTGAAATGTATAATCGCACAACAAAAGCAAAACCTACGAATACAAAAAAATATTCTTCCGTAGCCGAGGCTTCTGCCAACAATGATAAAAAAACGTTTGAAGTGAACATTTCTAAATCTTTTTATGTATCCAATCTTAATAACGAAGCAGTTGAAGTTCCATCAGATGAATTAAATAAGGCTTATTTATTGGGAAAGACTTATGTACCTGTTGATGAGTTAAATGAAGGAATCTTTAATTTAACTACAAAAGATTCCATGCAAATTATTTGTTTTTTGAAAGCTAGTGAAGTAAGAAAACTTTATAATTAAATTATTTTGATTATTTTCGAAATATTTCCTGAAAAATTTTTAAGGTTAATCTTTATATAATTTTATTCCCAAAATAGTTTCCACGAAAATATTTCATGTTTAATGTAGCTGCAATTTTGCCTCAAAAAGGTAGTTCGGTTATGGCTCAACGGCTTTCTGCACTTATTCATGGTTTATTTGAAAAAGATGCTTATGCAATGGTTCGCTATGTGCGTAAAAGCAATGATGCACCAAAACTTGGAATATTAATTCCTTACATTAGTGCCCAAAAAGAATGTTTATATTTCGCTCGAGTAAAGTTTTTATTTTATTTTTTATTTTTATTTTTTTATTTTTATTTTTATTTGTTTTGAAGATAAAATTCTCAAATAAGCATATATTCATTGAATAAAAAGATCGCATTTAAAGAAGATTATCGCAGACTTACATTTCCACCATTGGATCGTGTCATTAGTAAAAGTGGTAACACATTACCGAATCATCCTTACTTACCGACTGACGAAATGTTGGATAAAATGGGTAAATTCATTGAAAATATGGATATTAAATCCATTGAATCTCAGAAAGGTGAAGAGGGGTATGTAGTTATTTCTAATAATTGACATTTATTACATGGACCAATTGTGGTAATTTTGATTTTTTTTTTTTTTTTTGCTATGTAGTAATCCGAAAGAATATTTGAAAGTGAAAGAATGTTTTAACCCGACAATTCATTTAACAAAGAAGGCGATTTGTCATCGAGCACTTCATCCCGATCAACCTATTCCCTCACCTGATGCTGAGATGATAGCGCAAACAAAATTGCTACCTCAATTGATTGAAAAAAATAAAGAATTGGTGAATGAATTACGAGAAATTTTGAAGATCAAGCAAGGTAAAATATAACTTTTAAAACGATAATTGGATATAAATGTTTGATAATAATAATTTTATAATTTAATCAATCTATTTTTTTTTTTTTTTCAACTCGTTCACTATTATATAGTCGTCAAAGAAAAAGGGAAAACTAGTAAGCGGAAATTTGCAGATGCAAATCGACCTACTACTCAAATACTCAATTTGGATGAACTTTTGAGTACGGAACCTCNTTTTTATTTTTATTTTTATTTGTTTTGAAGATAAAATTCTCAAATAAGCATATATTCATTGAATAAAAAGATCGCATTTAAAGAAGATTATCGCAGACTTACATTTCCACCATTGGATCGTGTCATTAGTAAAAGTGGTAACACATTACCGAATCATCCTTACTTACCGACTGACGAAATGTTGGATAAAATGGGTAAATTCATTGAAAATATGGATATTAAATCCATTGAATCTCAGAAAGGTGAAGAGGGGTATGTAGTTATTTCTAATAATTGACATTTATTACATGGACCAATTGTGGTAATTTTGATTTTTTTTTTTTTTTTTGCTATGTAGTAATCCGAAAGAATATTTGAAAGTGAAAGAATGTTTTAACCCGACAATTCATTTAACAAAGAAGGCGATTTGTCATCGAGCACTTCATCCCGATCAACCTATTCCCTCACCTGATGCTGAGATGATAGCGCAAACAAAATTGCTACCTCAATTGATTGAAAAAAATAAAGAATTGGTGAATGAATTACGAGAAATTTTGAAGATCAAGCAAGGTAAAATATAACTTTTAAAACGATAATTGGATATAAATGTTTGATAATAATAATTTTATAATTTAATCAATCTATTTTTTTTTTTTTTTCAACTCGTTCACTATTATATAGTCGTCAAAGAAAAAGGGAAAACTAGTAAGCGGAAATTTGCAGATGCAAATCGACCTACTACTCAAATACTCAATTTGGATGAACTTTTGAGTACGGAACCTCAAGAAAATGGGAAAAGGGCCAGACCAGACAATGATATTATATCGGATACACTTTCTACAATTTCTCAATCAGAAATTGTTCGAGAAGTTGGTACCGTTGACCCGGTTAAGAATTTCGAAATAATGATTTTGAATCAATCTAAAGATATGGTTACAATTGGTAAATTTTTGAAATAACGTTAGAAATCTTTGATTAATATGGATATATATGGTTATTAATATAGTTCGTTTTATCATTTATTTAATTTTTTCTCATTTTAGCGGTAGAACAAATGTCACAAGTTGTTTTACATTTTGTCAAAACATCATTCGGTGAAGACTTATATAAAAAAGCTATAGAATGTATGGTCGTTTTACGTCAAACATGTGCGCAGGTAAATTTATCAATTAATATTTTTGTATTAATTTTGAATTGAATTAAAATTAATTTTGATTTATGAACTATTTCTACTTTTAGGAAGATGAATCTACCAAGTTTAATGATTTTCTCAAGGATTTGAAAGGCCTGTGCTTTGATTCTCAACCACCTAAAATTAATTTTTGGGAAAGGGTTATCAAAGAAAGAATTACATTAATTAGTTCAGAAGAAACTCATGGTAGTGCAACTTCAACACAAGAAGCAGAAGAGTTCCTTCAAGAAAAACCAGATAAGAGAACGAATATTTCCGTAATGAATGAAGATGAAGTAGCTACTGATGATCTGGTAAGAAGAAAATTTTTTTTTTACAATTTTTCCATTTTATAGATCTTTAATTACTAATTAATAATCAACATTTTTAATTATGTATACAGTTTGACTTGATGGATGATTGAATCAATATTATCAATTTGATTTGTAAATAATTAGAATATATTACAGATAATTTTCATTGCATTTTTAACAGCATTTTTTTTTGCTTAATGTTAAATGTATTCAAAAAGTTATATCAATATATTTTAATTTGTATATAGCTTTACTTTAGCTCATGAATTATAAAGAATATGATTTTTGATGCTAAAATATCAAAAAAAAAATTAAAATGTTATAACAAAAAATAAAATGATTAATTGATTGTGAATTGAATTAAAAAAAAAAAAATTAAAAAGGATTAATTTTTATTATTTGATTAATTTAATTGATCAAATGTTATTGTGAAATATAGCAATCTTGCATTCATTATTATTTCCCCAATCTTTTCCTTAATTCAATTATCATTTCATCCCGCTTAACGGAGGTACCACCACCCTCGCCCTGCTCTTTAGATCTCATATCTTTGATTCTAACCACGCCACGATTCAATNTTTTTTACAATTTTTCCATTTTATAGATCTTTAATTACTAATTAATAATCAACATTTTTAATTATGTATACAGTTTGACTTGATGGATGATTGAATCAATATTATCAATTTGATTTGTAAATAATTAGAATATATTACAGATAATTTTCATTGCATTTTTAACAGCATTTTTTTTTGCTTAATGTTAAATGTATTCAAAAAGTTATATCAATATATTTTAATTTGTATATAGCTTTACTTTAGCTCATGAATTATAAAGAATATGATTTTTGATGCTAAAATATCAAAAAAAAAATTAAAATGTTATAACAAAAAATAAAATGATTAATTGATTGTGAATTGAATTAAAAAAAAAAAAATTAAAAAGGATTAATTTTTATTATTTGATTAATTTAATTGATCAAATGTTATTGTGAAATATAGCAATCTTGCATTCATTATTATTTCCCCAATCTTTTCCTTAATTCAATTATCATTTCATCCCGCTTAACGGAGGTACCACCACCCTCGCCCTGCTCTTTAGATCTCATATCTTTGATTCTAACCACGCCACGATTCAATTCATCCCGTCCAATAATAACAGCAAAAGGAATTTGATCACGATCACACACAGAAAATTGTGCTTGTAATTTTGGTTTATTTTTATACATGAACTCGGCCTATAAGAAAAAAAAAATTTTAAAATTATAGGTTATATCGAATATTTACCAAACCATTCAAACATGTTTATTAATTACCAACCTTTATGCCGGCATTCCATAATTCTGAACATATCTTCATTCGATCTTCCAATAATCCATCCGCGACCGCTATCACGTACACTTCAACTTCATTTGCTTTAACACGATCGAGTTCAATTTTTTGCAACAAGATAGATAAAACTCTTTCTACTCCAATAGAAGCTCCTACACAAGGTATATTACCTTTCTTGTTACTGGCAAACATACCAACAAGATTATCATAACGACCGCCTGCAGCAATTGATCCAACTCCAACTGTTGATTCGTAATCAAAATCTTTGGAATTTTGATTAATTTGCATACTATCTCCAAGTTCTAAAATGAGAATTTTGAAAGGTAAACAAATAATAATATTAATAAATTTAAAAATAAATTCTGTTATTCCTTACTAGGAGGCCTTGATTGCTCTGTAACGGCTTCATAAATAACTCCAGTATAATAATCTAATCCTCTGGCAAGACTAAGATCAAATAATATCTTTCATAGAAAAATTTTATTCAAAGATAAAAATTTAATAATAATTTAATCTCTCAATTATTTTTAAAATAAGTAATTTTGATAAAACTACCTTATCTAGTACACCGAATATTTCCAAATAATTGAAAAGAAGAGCCATGTCATCCAAACCAGATTTCGCATTTTTATTGGCAGTTAACTCTTGCATCTGAAGAAGTTGTTCTAATAGTTCTCTACCACCTGTACATGAATTTAATTTAATATTTATTTCTTAATAAAATTTAAAGAAATTTATAGATATATATTTATACCTTTTAATTTTACATATTCTCCTATGCGGTCGGCAGTATCAGGATTCAAATTTTTCTCTTCCGTCATTTCTCTTTTAACTTCCTCCCATGGTAACTAACAAAATTAATTTGTAATAATAATATTAGATGATTATTCAATATATTGATTATTCAATATATTTATGATAATCACCTTGTCCAATTTATCTACAGCAGAAGAAATGGGCCTAATTTTTTCATCAGGAACGCCACATATTTGAAATATTCCATCAAGAATTTTACGATGATTTATCTAAAAAATTTAATATAATTCATATTCAAAAAAAACCATATGTATAAAAAATGATATATTAAATATTAATAAAATCAAATTATTGTCTTACCTTAACTGTATATTTACCAATTTCAAGTGCATCTAAACATTCACACATAATCTTCACTACCTCGGAATCTGCGATCATAGGATCAAAGACTCCGGCAACGTCAAAATCCTATAAAGAATAATGACTTCAACTTTTAAAAAAAAATATTTCACAAGTAAATAAAAATAATATAAATTAATATTCAATAACTCTACATACGCATTGATAGAATTCCCGCAGGCGACCTTTTGTCATAGCAGGTTGATCCCTTCGATAAACTTTTGCAATTTGATACCTTTTAATATTTTGATATTGAGTTCCATTTATGGCCAAAAATCTTGCGAAAGGTACCTAAAATAAAATATAAATCATGTAAATCATGAAACAGAAATCAATGAAATAAAAAGAAATCATGAAAATAATTATGATAAATAATCATGATTTCTTTATTAAATTATTAAAAAAGAATGACTCACTGTCAAATCGTAACGAAGCGAACATTTTTCACCCCCTTGATCCTCAAGATCATAAATAAGTTTGCTATCTTCACCATATTTACCGGCAAGTATTTCCTTCAATTCGAAAACTGGTGTATCAATTGTTACAGCACCATGTTTCTTAAAAACTGAAATGATGGTTGAAAAAACTTTTTCACGAACTGCCATTTCCTTTTCATTGTAATCGCGCGTACCCTATCAGTTATAAGTATTCGAAGTTGTAAATTTTTAGAATTGTAAGAAAAATTTTCAAAGGTAATTGTGAGAAACCCTTGGAAATTTCCGGAATCGTTCAAATTAAGAAAGAAAATATTTTACCTTCGGCGTTTTTAGGGTAAATTTATTCTTTCCCTTAACAGTACTTTCTTCACCTGTAAGGGAGGCTTGCCTTTTTTGTAAATTTTGCAATTCTAAAAGGACCGCAACCTCTGCAGTCACCAAATTTGGGTCCGCATTTTGAGCCTTTAATGTTCTAACCTTTTCCCCTTGAATCTTAATTTTAGCCTTTAGTGATTCTTTAGTTTCTTCCATTTTTTATAATCAAGGGCATGGTTTGATAGTTAAAAGATATTTATGTATAGGCTATGTATAGTAAAGCAATGACCCTGCCACACAATATAATGAATATGGCGCAGCTTTATCATGTGATATAGATTTATAAGCATGTGGTTTATTTTCATTAACCAAAGTTTGAGACAATTTCCATTTGTAAATCATCCGCACTCCTTTGGCAGAATTTTTGGTATTTTTAAACTGTTCTTTCCACTTAATACCCGTTCTACCAAAAATTTTCTGCTTCTTATTTCCACCTTTCATTTTTTTTTCTCATACCACCTATTTTAGCCATCACAAATTTAGCCGTCTTTTTCTCTGCCTTCTTTATTAGATTACTTCAACAATGGAAAGAATTGACATGAGTCTTGACGACATCATCAAGACCAATAAAAAGAAGCCAAAACAAGGAAGTAAGGGCCCAAACATTCCCAACAGTAATTTTAATAATAATAAGAGCAAAACAGGACCCATTCGGGCGAGATCTGCTGGAAAAAATTTGACTCGACAAAAAGCCAATCCATATCCGGTAAGAATCCAAACAGCTTCATAAGGAAACACTGGGAAATACTAGTAGATCGCTTTTTTTTTTTGGTCGACAAATGGTTAGAACCATTATTGCTGTTCTCCCAGAAGAAAACGGCCAAACAGTTTGTTGAGATCTTTACGTACTTCCCCGGAGTTTTTACGTATGCAAGATTGATCAAACCCAACTGCGGCTGTTTTGACACTCTGCCTCCTTCCACCCATTCAGAAACCAAAAATTTCAAAACCAGGCAATCCTAACGGCGTTTGGCGCCACGATCTTTTTCCCACCCTTTTCTCTGGTGGAAATACAAAGCGTCCCGGCCACCAAAATAACGGTAGTCNTTTTTGGTATTTTTAAACTGTTCTTTCCACTTAATACCCGTTCTACCAAAAATTTTCTGCTTCTTATTTCCACCTTTCATTTTTTTTTCTCATACCACCTATTTTAGCCATCACAAATTTAGCCGTCTTTTTCTCTGCCTTCTTTATTAGATTACTTCAACAATGGAAAGAATTGACATGAGTCTTGACGACATCATCAAGACCAATAAAAAGAAGCCAAAACAAGGAAGTAAGGGCCCAAACATTCCCAACAGTAATTTTAATAATAATAAGAGCAAAACAGGACCCATTCGGGCGAGATCTGCTGGAAAAAATTTGACTCGACAAAAAGCCAATCCATATCCGGTAAGAATCCAAACAGCTTCATAAGGAAACACTGGGAAATACTAGTAGATCGCTTTTTTTTTTTGGTCGACAAATGGTTAGAACCATTATTGCTGTTCTCCCAGAAGAAAACGGCCAAACAGTTTGTTGAGATCTTTACGTACTTCCCCGGAGTTTTTACGTATGCAAGATTGATCAAACCCAACTGCGGCTGTTTTGACACTCTGCCTCCTTCCACCCATTCAGAAACCAAAAATTTCAAAACCAGGCAATCCTAACGGCGTTTGGCGCCACGATCTTTTTCCCACCCTTTTCTCTGGTGGAAATACAAAGCGTCCCGGCCACCAAAATAACGGTAGTCCCTCCATCCAACATCGTTTGGGTACTGGAAAATCTCCTTTAGGTAGTGGAGTCGCTAGTAGGTTATCAATTAAAGGTGTTGCTGGTAAGAAGCAAACTGAATTCTCCTTCAAAGGTGAAGGTGGTCCCGCAACCATTATTATCAATAACCTTGCACCTGGCACGAGTGCTAATGACATTAAGGTAAATCGAAACAATATAATGTATTTTTTTTTTTTTTTTTAATTTATTCTTTTAATTTCATTTTATTTAAAATTAATTTTAAAATTTTTTAGACTGCCTTTATGGAATTTGGTGAAATTTCGACAGTAGATTTGAAAGATTCAAAGGGTTCACCTCCAAGTGCTGAATTGACATTTGAGAGCAAAGCATCTGCTCTTTCTGCAATAAACAAATATAATACAGCTCTTGTTGATGGTATTTAATTTTTTAATTTTAATTCGATGTTAAATAATCTAATATATTACTTTATGACATTAGAACTAATTTTTTTGTTTTTTATTTATTTATTTATTTATTTATTTTTTTAGGCCGAGTGCTTAAAGTTCAATTGAAATCACCTGGGAGCAACATAAATTCCGGTTCAGCTTCTTATCGAATGAGAAACAAACCAAACAGGCCACAGAACTCAAATGCAGCTACGCAGTAAGTGCAATTAAATATTAAAAGATTGTCATTAATTTATTTCAAAATAAATTTTTTCATTTTATTGTAATAAATTTTATTAGGAATGGAAAACTTTATTCTGACAAACTGTTTTCTGGTATTCCAAATAGTAATAATAATAATAATAATAATAATAGCAGACGTTTTGGTGGCAAGGGAAAACCTTTTTTCAATAGTTCATTTTGAAACCTTTCCTTAACTTTATATATTCTTTGGACAACATAATTTCATTACCAATTATTTTATGATTTAAATCAATGAGAAAAAAAAATTTTATAAAAAAAAAAAAAAAAAGAATAACTGGTTTGTGATTGGGTTTCTTTCCTTTTTTTTTTTACTTTTTTCTCTTCACTTATAATATTTTATATATTTTTATATGAAATTTCTTTTTATGTAATTATCATACATGATTATTTGTNGAACTAATTTTTTTGTTTTTTATTTATTTATTTATTTATTTATTTTTTTAGGCCGAGTGCTTAAAGTTCAATTGAAATCACCTGGGAGCAACATAAATTCCGGTTCAGCTTCTTATCGAATGAGAAACAAACCAAACAGGCCACAGAACTCAAATGCAGCTACGCAGTAAGTGCAATTAAATATTAAAAGATTGTCATTAATTTATTTCAAAATAAATTTTTTCATTTTATTGTAATAAATTTTATTAGGAATGGAAAACTTTATTCTGACAAACTGTTTTCTGGTATTCCAAATAGTAATAATAATAATAATAATAATAATAGCAGACGTTTTGGTGGCAAGGGAAAACCTTTTTTCAATAGTTCATTTTGAAACCTTTCCTTAACTTTATATATTCTTTGGACAACATAATTTCATTACCAATTATTTTATGATTTAAATCAATGAGAAAAAAAAATTTTATAAAAAAAAAAAAAAAAAGAATAACTGGTTTGTGATTGGGTTTCTTTCCTTTTTTTTTTTACTTTTTTCTCTTCACTTATAATATTTTATATATTTTTATATGAAATTTCTTTTTATGTAATTATCATACATGATTATTTGTTTTTGCGCAATAGGTATTTTAGAATAAAGCCAAGTCGCAAAAGAAAGAATAATTTCTTCGATTCATAAAGTAATTCATTAATTTTTAAAGAAGTTTGTTAACCCTGTAACCAAAGGTTTAAAACCAAAAACTTACACTAAAACTGACAGACAATGATCGAACGTAATGCCACCAACCAGGCTATTTTAAATAATAATAAAATGAATGTTTTGTCAGTAAAAATTAAGAAAGTTCAACCCTTATCAATTTTAAAATCCGGGATGTAACTTACAGGAATATATAGCAAATCTCCGGATTCCAGAATACATTCCTTAAATTGTGCAGTTGCAAATAATGGAAATTTTTCGAGGTTCGGATTTTCGATTTCAACCTTGAAAATTCGATGAATATAACAATAGAAACAATAGAAACAATAGAAATAATAGAGATTCACTTGATTAGAATAATAATAAAAAAAAAGAAAGAACATTTAAGTAATGTAAATTAATACAAACCTGACTGGTATTATTCATAAAATCTCCTTCGAAAGGGTACACTTTAGAAGTTTCTGTGGGTGAATATAATCTAACATATTTTCGACCGACTACTTGCGCTAATAAATTATGATAAGGATCAGTATGCATAGGAGAGATAGTACCTTTTGGACCAAACCATGCATTCATGATAACATCTTGTAAAGGATTATATTCTATAACTTTCGAATTAAGATCATTATTAAGTTTTAGGATAAAAGGTTTTGTATCCACAAAACAATAATCAGGAATCATGATATCATCTCGAAGACGTGGGATTTGAGAGAATAAATCATGTTGAGCCAAATAGGCACATTCATTATTACCACCACCACCATCATCATCATCATCATCATCATCATTGGAATTTAGAATCCATTTTTCAACAAATTCACCAAATTCCATTATCTTTTGAGTCCAATTTTCATCTGTATATTTGACACCAATTTCTACCGGAACCAATCTTTCTTTTCCAATATCTAAAAGATAATCAATATTGTTCCATGATCTTATTGAAAGTGCTGGCCAATGATCTATACTAGAGGTTATTATGTAAGGGGTTGGATTTGATGAAATTACATGAGAAGCAAAAGTAGTCAAACTAGGTCTTGACAATTTTAATAATGGATGATTTATAATTGGAGCATCATCAATTATTAAATCATTTAAATCATTAAAATTTGATTTTTTACGTTTTATAGGATTAAATTCTTTTAATTCTTTTTTTAATATTTTTTTCGTTTCTTCTATGAGTTGAAAAATCATATCTTTCCTACGATTACCCGGTGCTCCTGTCATTACCAGTGACGTATCCAAAGTTCTTATGATCTCTTGCCATGAATCTCTATTTATTCTTTTTTCTTTTCTATTATCAATCATTAAATAAATTTGACATATACTTTTTAATAAACTGGAATCAGTATATAATCGTAACCAAGAAAGTGGAACATTTTTGTAAGGAAATGTATGAAGTTTTTCTCCCGCATAGTCAACGAGAGAAGATATTTTTACTAAAATTAACGAGATTTTATCTTGAGATATTTTTGATATTTGTGAAGTGTCCTTAAAACATTTAAGGAGTAGGTATATAGACGATTTGTCACAACTAAAAATATCTATAATAAAAAAATCCGGTATTAATGATAATAATAGAAAATAAAATTTTATTGTTTTGATATTTACCATCTTTTACGCTCGTTTTATTAATAAATGTTTCAAGTATTTCCGTAATAATAGAACTGCAAACTAGTGAAATTGAATATTCATTCATTATGATTACTATTATTATCAATTGTTATAAAAAATTTTATTGATCCTTGTGACAGGCCACGTGCAGAAGATCGAACTCGCATTAAATCTTGATATATGGAATTTTTTATCATAGTAAACCGTGTCCGAATCAGCCTGACTGGATATAATCCAATTTCAATCACCATTGTCGGAAAATGACAAATATGGATTTCAGAGAAATCCATCTTATCATTCAAAAAATGAGATTTGGATTTGTAGAGAAATTAGTGAAATTTAGTGAAATTAATGAAATTGCGAAGATCGAATTATTAATAAAGTAAATTGATATTCAATAGGTAATTCAATAGATTATTCAACAAATAGATTATTTATTCAATAAATAGATTATTCAATAGATTATTCAATAGTTGAATGATTAACATTATTGATGTATTATAAAACTTGTATTAAATCTTGACTAAATCTTGACTAAATCTCATTAATGTGGCTTGACTTTTGAATTAAAGGTTGTGATCGATCAAATACTAAAAATGGTGCTAAACGAAAAAATATATATATTTAATTAAAATAAATTAAAATAATTAAAATAATTAAATCACTGCATGTCAATACTACTAATTTATATTATTTATATTAGGTTGTGACATCACATCATCGAAATTTGCGTAACCGACTTGCACGTTTTTGTTTCGTGCTTGAATGCTGAATGTACATTATTCTGCACGCAGAATGTCTGGTACTTCAAATAATAACTCACATCTAATTGACCCATTCGAAGACCAGGCAAACGACGAAACTTTTCAAAATATTAATATTAACCAGTCGATCTCATTGCAAAGTCTGCAGGCAGCCGCTACACCACAAAATTTTAGACCAGCGTATCTTCCTTCAGGAGACCGTAACCGACGGTTGTCTTTAACTTATTCCCAACTTGACCCGTATCACAACGACTTTGTAGACGACGACGAAGAGCAGGACCCATTTTATTCTGATTCTACAGAGCTCATGCGTCAGGTTTCCAACATGTCAAACTTTTCTGAAGCCAATCTTCCACTCACTTCAAATGCTGCTTACAGTAATATCAGTAATATTAAAACTGAAACATCAATGGGAATTGGAACTTCACGAAACATAGAAGAGGAGGGAAGAACCATATACATAAATAAACCTCAACAAAATCTTCAACAAAAATTCTTACATAATAGAATTTCTACCGCTAAATATAATTTTCTTACATTCTTCCCAAAATTTTTATACGAGCAATTTTCGAAATATGCAAATTTGTTCTTTTTATTCACAGGTAATTATAATTTATATGATTTTATTTATTCATTTTAGAGATTTTAATGAAAGAAAAATAAAATGTTGTTTTATATTTAATTTATATTTAATTAATTAATTTAATTTTTTTATTTATTTCAAATTTATAGCTTGTATACAGGTAAATTTATTAATAATATTTCATTATAAATATGATAAATATATAATTAAAATAGATAAACCAATAATTTTATTGTTTAAAAATAATATTTAATTGGTTATTTAATTTAATTGGTAAAATTTATAAGATTTATGAAGAATTTGTCTTCAATTTATAAAATTTATAGCGAGGTTTATTTCCTGTATATATATATATTTCCTGTACATACATATTTCCTATATTGTAATATGTGAACCAGAATTACTGTTGTCAATATGTGTTATTATGGTCTGTCTGTAAAGGAAACTGTAACAACAACTAGTAATTCTGGAACATTATTGTTTTTAATACAAAAAAAAAAAAAATTTCATCTAAAAAATTACATCACACTTATTTATAGCAAATTAAAGACGTGTCACCTACAAACAAATATACGACACTTGGTACTTTGATCGTTGTTTTGGCAGCCACAGCTTTCAAAGAAATTATGGAAGATTATGTAAGTTAAAAAAGAAATAAATAAATAATAAATAATTAATTTAAAATAATTAGTTATTCACAAATCGAAAATTATGTTTTCATAATTTTTTTTTTTTAATATTTAAGAAACGACATAACTCAGATTCAGAAGTTAATAAACGAATTTGTAAAAGTCTTAAAGGAAGCACATTTGAAGGAAAGGAATGGAACGAAGTGAAAGTGGGAGATATTATTCGTGTCGAAGGGGGAGAATTTTTCCCCGCTGATCTAATATTACTCAGTAGTTCAGAACCTGAAGGATTATGTTACATAGAGACAAGTAATTTAGACGGGTTAGTTTTTCTGGAACGATTAAATTATTTATAANAAAAAAAAAAAAAATTTCATCTAAAAAATTACATCACACTTATTTATAGCAAATTAAAGACGTGTCACCTACAAACAAATATACGACACTTGGTACTTTGATCGTTGTTTTGGCAGCCACAGCTTTCAAAGAAATTATGGAAGATTATGTAAGTTAAAAAAGAAATAAATAAATAATAAATAATTAATTTAAAATAATTAGTTATTCACAAATCGAAAATTATGTTTTCATAATTTTTTTTTTTTAATATTTAAGAAACGACATAACTCAGATTCAGAAGTTAATAAACGAATTTGTAAAAGTCTTAAAGGAAGCACATTTGAAGGAAAGGAATGGAACGAAGTGAAAGTGGGAGATATTATTCGTGTCGAAGGGGGAGAATTTTTCCCCGCTGATCTAATATTACTCAGTAGTTCAGAACCTGAAGGATTATGTTACATAGAGACAAGTAATTTAGACGGGTTAGTTTTTCTGGAACGATTAAATTATTTATAATATATTTA
This sequence comes from Diversispora epigaea, assembly GCA_003547095.1. NCBI lineage: Eukaryota > Fungi > Glomeromycota > Glomeromycetes > Diversisporales > Diversisporaceae > Diversispora > Diversispora epigaea. The sequence continues at coordinate 69,507 of PQFF01000062.1, read as the reverse complement.
TAATATTTATTATAATATACTTATAACATTATCAATTATATTTTTTAACATTTAGTGAAACAAATTTAAAGATTAAGCAAGCCCCTACCGAAACATCGGGTTTGGTTTCTCCAGCTCAAATTGCTAGTTTAGGAGGTGATTTTTTTTTATATATATTATTATTTAAGTTATTATTATTTTAAATTATTATTAAATTTCCGTTATTTTCGAAATTCTTTATTTCCTTTATGTAAATGATTGATATTATTCTCTAATAGGTCACATAAAATCAGAAACACCCAACAATAGTTTATATACATTTGATGGAGTACTTGTAATGAATACAGCTGATGGCCCTAAACAAGTTCCACTAGATCCTATGCAAATGCTACTTAGGGTGAATTTCTTATTATATATATTTTTTTAATTTATTATTTAATTTATTATTCATTAATTTCATAATTTCAAATTTTTATTTCTATAAATAGGGTGCACAAATGAGAAACACTCGATGGATTTACGGAATTGTTATATTTACTGGTCATGAGACAAAGTTAATGAGAAATGCCAGGTAAATGGTTATTTTCTATTTAAATTTGTTCAATTTATTCAATTTGTTCAATTTGTTCAATTTGTTCAATTTGTTCAATTTGTTAAATTTGTTCAATTTGTTCAATTTGTTAAATGTTAAATTTGTTATAATTTTTGGTTTAGTGCAACTCCAATTAAAAGGACTAGTGTAGAAAAAATGGTCAATGTACAAATCATCTTTTTGTTTTGTATTTTGTTGACTATGAGTATTGCTTGTTCTCTTGGAAGTTTAATTACAAGTGTAAGTTTTTTTTAACATGTTGATTGAAATTTTTTTTTTTATATCAAGATGAATTCATTATCTCTAAAGTTTTTTTTTTTTTATCTTTGTAAAAAAATAGATAAAATCTGGTGACAAATTATCGTATCTACGCCTTCTCGCTACTTCAAGTCTTCCCAGTCAATTTGGTTTCAATATTTTAACATATTTAATTTTATTTAATAATTTAATTCCTATAAGGTAAATTCAATAAATTCAATACTATATTTTCGCAAAAGGAAAAAGCCCTCATTTTACTAATAAAATTTTTTTGCATTAAATAATAGTTTGATTGTTACGATGGAAGTTGTTAAATTCCAACAAGCTGCACTAATTAATTCTGATCTAGATATGTATTATGAAAAGACCGATACTCCTGCTTTATGTAGAACCAGTAGTTTGGTTGAAGAATTGGGACAGGTTTTTACATAAAATTATTATATATTGTTAGTGTTTTCAATAATATTATCAATATATATTCATTTCTTTCTCTATAATAGATCGAATATATTTTCTCTGACAAAACCGGCACGCTCACTTGTAACGAGATGGAATTTCGACAATGTTCTATTGCTGGATTAGCATATTCAGATCAAGTCGAAGATGCAAAAAAAGCTCGCGTCATTGATGGTGTTGAAACTGGAAGTTATGATTTCAATCAATTAAAAACCCATTTAAATGATCATCCTACTGGAAATGTAATCAACGAATTTTTGACCCTTTTGGCTGTTTGTCATACCGTTATTCCAGAACAAAAAGATGAAAACCCTGCTAGTGTGTTTATTTATTATTTATCATTTATTATTTATTATTATTTATTTTATTTAAAAATAAATTTTGTATCAATTTTTTTTCGTTTATATTAATTATTTATTTATTCCACATTTTAGATGTTATTTATCAAGCTTCTTCACCTGATGAAGGAGCTCTTGTAAAAGGTGCTCTTGTTCTCGATTATATCTTTACGGTAATTTTTTATTTGATTCGTTATGTAATTATAATTTATTTATTTTATTATATTTTAATTTTCTAATCTATTTAATTTATATTTCACTAGACTCGTCGTCCAAAATCTGTTAATATACGCGTTAACGGGGTTGATTTCGAATACGAAATTCTCAACATTTGTGAATTCAATAGTACACGTAAACGTATGTCCACTGTTGTTCGTACTCCAGATGGAAAGATTAAATTGTATTGTAAAGGTGCCGATACAGTCATTTTAGAACGTTTAAGTGAAAATAATCCCTTTACTGAGAAAACATTATTGCATCTTGAGGAATATGCTACTGAAGGTCTTCGTACACTTTGTATTGCAATGCGTGAAATCTCTGAAGAAGAATATCAAAATTGGTCATCTGTTTATGAAAAAGCTTCAACAACATTAACAAATCGTCAAGAAGAATTAGACAAAGCAGCAGAAATTATTGAAAGAGATCTTTTTCTTTTAGGTGCAACTGCCATTGAAGATAAATTGCAAGAGGGTGTTCCAGAAACAATTCATACTCTTCAACAAGCCGGAATAAAAATTTGGGTTCTTACAGGTGATCGACAGGAAACTGCTATAAATATCGGACTTAGTTGTAAATTAATACAGGAAGAAATGTCCTTAATTATTATAAACGAAAAGACTCATGGAGCGACAAAAGATTTTATTGAAAAAAAAATCAAAGAATTTAAAAATCGCACTAATCCTGAAGCCGAAGTAAATTTTTATTTTATTTTTTTTTATTTTTAATTATAGAATTACTTATTAAACATTTATTACATAATATTAACATGATAACATGATATTTTAGCCTCTTGCTTTAATTATTGATGGACATTCACTTGGATTTGCTCTTGAAAAAGACCTTGAGAAAATTTTCCTCGATTTAGCAACAATGTGCAAAGCAGTTGTTTGTTGTCGAGTCTCACCACTACAGAAAGCACTTGTTGTAAAACTTGTGAAACGACATCTTAAAACAATTCTCCTTGCCATTGGTGATGGAGCTAACGATGTGTCCATGATTCAAGCAGCACATGTAGGCGTTGGTATTAGTGGTTTGGAGGGAATGCAAGCAGCTCGTAGCGCAGATGTTGCCATTAGTCAATTTAGATATTTAAAAAAACTTCTCTTGGTTCATGGAGCGTGGAGTTATCATAGATTAAGTAAATTGATTTTATATTCATTTTATAAGAATATAACATTATACATGACACAATTTTGGGTGAGTTCTAATGAATGAATGTGAATAATATGAAAGAATTTATTTTTAATGAAGAAAATAATTTAATGAATTAACGGAATTTTATTTTACTATTTGATTGATAACAGTTTACATTTAATAATGGATTCTCTGGTCAAGTAATCTACGAATCTTGGACTATTACATATTATAATGTTCTTTTCACAGTATTACCACCAATGGTTATAGGAATATTTGATCAATATGTTAGTGCCAGGATGTTGGATCGTTATCCACAAATGTATATGTTAGGTCAAAAAAGTGAATTTGTAAGTTTTTTTTTTTTTTTGTATTTTTATTAATTTTTAATTTTATTAATTTCAATATTTATGAAAGATATTAATTTTATTGATTTCAATATTTATGAATTATATTAATTTTATTAATTTTAATATTTATGAAATATTTGCAGTTCAATGTTAGAAGTTTTTGGGGATGGACAGTCAACGCATTCTTCCATTCTTTGGTAAGTTATTTCCATTTTTATTATTTTTTTTTCAAGATAATTTAAAGTTTATTCAAGTTTATTCACAATTTATTTCATAATTTTAATTAAAAATATTCTTACTTTAGGTTTTATATTGGGTTTCAACTTTCATTTTCAGTCAAGACTTAGTTTTGGCAGATGGGCAATTGGCAGGACATTGGTTTTGGGGAACAACATTATACACAGCAGTATTAGCTACTGTTTTAGGGAAGGCAGCATTAATAACAGAGTAAGTTTTTTCGTGTAATATTCAAATTTTTTTGAAATTTATTTGAAATTTATTTGTTGATAATTTTTTCTTTTTTCTCTCTTATAGTTTATGGACAAAATATACATATCTGGCTATTCCCGGTTCATTTATATTCTGGTTGGTCTTTATTATGGCTTATGGTACAATCGCCCCAAGACTCCGTTTTTCGGAAGAATACGACGGTATTGTTCCCAAGCTATTTTCAAGTCCAGTATTTTATCTTACGGTTTTGTTAATTCCAACAATTTGTCTTTTCCGAGATTACATATGGAAATAGTAAGTTTTTCGATTTAAATACATAAAAGAGATTTTTTTTGATTATTTTAAGTCTTATTTCATATCTTATTTATTTATATTTATTTATATTTACTTATATTTATTTATATTTATTTCGGTATATTTTTATTTTTGCACTTTAGCTCTAAACGCATGTATAAAACACGATCCTATCACATTGTTCAAGAAATACAAAAATTCAATATCCCCGATTATCGTCCAAGAATGGAACAATTCCAAAAAGCCATTCGAAAAGTTCGTGCAGTGCAACGATTACGACGAAGTCGTGGTTTTGCATTTTCGCAAAATGAATCAGGACAAGAAGCTCACCTTATTAGAGTTTACGATACAACTGTGGCTAAGCCCAAGGGTTAGAACTAAAAAATCATTATATTTTTTCCTATGATTATTTATTTTTTTTTAAAAAAAAAGATTGCGATATGGCAACTGTATAATACAGATTTACGTTATTTAATTTCCCTTAAAAAAAATTTTTTTTTTCATTTCTTTTTTATTGTAAAGTAGTTTAGTAATATTATTATTATTTTTAATTTAAATTATATATTGCATAAAAGTATATTTCCAAAACATTCTCAATTTGCACAATTCGCATAAATATGTTAGGATGAATATATGAAATTTGGTTTGTTAAAATATACTGATTAAAGCTGGCTCGCATTTACTTAAACTTAATAATCTCTTAATATTTTAACAAAGAATTTTAGTTATAATAAATATTTTAAAATTATTATTATTTAACTTCAATGAAACCAATGAATGAGACTTTTTATTATATATATTAAATAATACATACATTAATAATAAATATACACGAAAATATATATCAACCAAAAAGAAAAAAAATGCGTGAAATGTGATGTCATGTACAAATTAGGTTAAATATTATATATATACTATACATGTCAAAACTATTGAATTGAGTCAGACGCAATTAAAATTGAGAAAAATTGGAGTTGAGTCAAGGTAAGTTTTGATTTTTACTAGTAATTGACGCAATTAGTTGAGTCAGACGCAATTAAAAATTGAAATTTTAAGAGTTGAGTCAAGGCAAAATTAGGTTTGACGACATGTATAATTTATACATATGCTCGATTTATTGCATTGGTTAAACTTTACAGACTCATCTAGTGCCAGTAAAATAATAATTTTTATTTGCTAATAAATACTCCCTCAAAATGTATGGTCTTTGCACTGCACAATAACTGTAAACACTAATCTCAGAGTCTATGTACAGCTACCTTTAAAGATTCGCGTTTATCTTTTATAAAAGGTCATGCAGTTAAAATAAGATCGATAATTCGCAGCAAGGATTATTCTTACTTTCTAAGAAAATAAGGAGGGATCTTTAAAGAAGCACGAATGAGGGGTATACCAATCAACTGTTAGAGTATCTGCTTCATTTAATGTTTAAAGAATCTATGCCTTTCTATAATTTGCCCTTCAGAAATCTTTCAATCTACTGTGCTTCATGTTACCGGTAGTGTCGAATATTGTGTGTTTTGGATTATTATTGTTAATTATTTCGGATTAATTACAAAAATACATCAATAATAGAATCTATAATTTGATATAAATTTGAAACTAAGAATTATCATTCTTTAATAAATTCTGTCACTGGGAATAAATATTTTCTTTAAATTTGATCATAAGGGTATACGATATTTTGTTAAGATCATGTGTGTATATAATCTAACAATTTTATTATGATAATTATTTCATAATTTCATTTGTCTAAATTTCAGTTTTCCAAAGAATGTAATGAAAAAGGTAATGAATTGAATCCACATCCATTGTTAATGTTTTAGTGATAATTGGGATATTTAAATTTATGATTATCTTATTGTCTCCAAGTTTCCTTGTAAAATGTAAATTCTTGAATTAAATATTAATAATAAGTTTAGTTTGATGAAAAGGATGAAATTGTTGCAAATAATAATAATGATTGTGGAAAAGGATGAAATTGTTGCAAATAATAATAATGATTGTGGAAATTTGCGTTCTCTAATTCCTTGATTTCTAAATAAATATCTTGTTTCTAATCTTGACTTGAAAGAATTAAAATATCTTTAATTATATTAATTAGAAATTTGCTATCATATTTAAAAAAGATATTGCGTCAAATACAATGTAAGTTCTTTGTAACCGGGATATTTCCCAAAATTTAGTAAAAAAATATGTTTGGTGCAAGAAAAAGTGTAATAAAACGAAGGAGTTGTCATGTATCTGTTTTAAAAGAGTTGATTTTCGATACATTGGGTATTTGGTTGTTCTTGAGAAGAATGCGAACACATAATAACTTTCATTGCATTATATACTATATGCCCAATTCTATTTAAAGACTATCAATAATTGTATGTAAGTTTGAAGTAAATTATCTGTTAGTACTCGTTCTTCTAATGTTTCCCATTTTGATTTTGGTAATTTTCATGAATTATATACTATTTGCCAATTCTCTAAACAACCAACCTATAAGGAAATCATAAAAAGACAATTGATTATTTGCAAGATTTGATGTGCCTCGTAACCACAAAATAAGTAACAGGTTGAGCAGATGAAGTCAAGGGCATAGTATTGCAGTATAGATAAGAACTGTGTTTCCAGTCTATGGGTTTTTGTCTGGAATTAAAATATACAACAAAATAAAAGTATCGAAAGAACAGAAGAAGAGCACACTTGTGTATCCAAGTCAAGTTTTCTTAATAATTTTGACAGCTATCTGCGTTGGTGAAATAAGGCGAAAGAATTCTGTTGAGTTGCTTTCTTGAATTCGAAATTCAAAAAAATAGAGAAATAGCAAACTATTGATCATATGTCCAGATTCCGAACATAAAAAATAACTACTACTTTTTTTTATGTATTTGTTGCTCTTGTGGTGGTGGTATTTCGAAATATTGATAAATATCGATGACACTTGAAATTTTAAATTTGTATAATTCCTGTGGAGACATTGCACTATGGATGGTAAATCTGCATATAGAGAATTAATAATTGTTATATTTTTAATGATTTTCGAATTTAAGAGTTTTCTATTTTTTTAATGTTTGAATATTGTTTTTAATCTATAATGATTAAATTAAAGCTATTTCTGTATTTCATCTCTTAATAGTAGTTGTGTTTAATTTTCATTTTGTAATTATATTTTTTATATTTTCTTCAAAATTAATTTGATTGTTATTTCGTGTGATGATGGAAATAGATTTTGAAAATACCATCTTTTCATTTTGAAGGGAAAAATTGCATCAAATATATTCTAAAGAAATTAATGATAAATCAAATCAATGAGAATATCGTTTACTTGGAGAATCTAAAATTTTCTATGTAATAAATAGTTTCAAATATTTTAAATGTTAATTTTTCACTAATTTGCGGCTGAATATGAGAGAATCTCTTCTCTTGCTCCATATTTGAGACGATAAGTTGCCTCAAAGCGCATTTTTTTTTAGAAAAGATTGATATTACGAGAATTTCAATAAATGTTTTCGCATCGTAAAATTATTTACTAGCCAACAAGTGATATTGTCTAATGTTTTTCAATAGTTATTTTTTTATTAGTTTCGAGGCTGATAACTTTGATACTTGATCTCTTGATGTATGTCCGAATTTAATATAAACTATTTGATTATTATTCATTTCTATAACCTTAAGAAAAATATCTGAAGGAAAATATTTAACATTCGGCTCATTAAGTATCATATTCTAATAACATTCAACCGTTTCGGAACCAAGTAGAATTCTTGTTTTATTGCCAACCTTTAAGTATCAATTTGTAAGGATTTTGATCCTCTTTAATATATTTATATTTTTTTTAAATATTTTTGCCTTCTATTTTCTATTATTTAGTAATATATATGTGAACTATCTTATCACCATATTGAGCAAATTCTCTATTTAATTATTCGTTACTTTCTATCATTTTTCTATCATCATGTGTTTCAGGTGATTGTTTTCTTGATTGAAGCAAAGCATTTTGTAGGGATAATTCCTTTCTAAATAAAGTGGGCGAGAAGAGGAACTTGCAGTTTTTTTTTTGAAATAATGTATTGAGATTCACTTCATATATTTTTTTATAAGATGATGTATTTGGCTATTTTTTTGGGTTAACGGCAAATTGAAGTTGAGGGTTAGAAACTATTTGTTAAAT
>PQFF01000062.1:48391-60988 GCA_003547095.1 Diversispora epigaea | reverse complement strand
AAAAAAAACAAAAACGAATAGCATAAAATTGAAGTTGAGGGTTAGAAACTATTTGTTAAATATAGTTCTATGATTTATTTTTTTTACGTTTTTTTTGTAAAAAAAAAAAAGAACGAATAGCATATAATAAAAAGTTACTATTGGATGGTTGGGAAACTCTTTAAATATTGCTTCAATATTAATGCTTAATTATTACTTGAAGAAATGATGATTTTTCAGATATGATTATAATAGCACGTCGCGAACCCGAAAATATTTGTAATCTAAAGTATAACAAAAGTATCTTCGTCTTAAAAAACTGATGATAATATTCAATAGTTTGTTTATTTTATCAGTTTGCGAAAAAGTCTTAAAAGTCTTAAAAGTTTTGATGTCAAGACAAGATAATAATATGCTATAATCTTGATAGCAAGACGATAATAATAAAAATATACTAAATAATATTACAACGATATTATAGAAGTATAAATCAATGAAATCAATGGAATATCTAAACTTTCTTGACTTTTATTGTGGTATTGAACCTCAGTTGTGAGGAATAATTATTATTTTTTCGTAATGTTGATTACTTTCCTGCTACATTCATCAACGGATTATAATAAATTATGTTAAATTATTGTCGTCCTTCGGATTCAATTCGTTTTCAATATTCTCTAGTCTGGTTGCAGTAGTTGTTAAAGATATTATATTATTATATTCCACCGATCATATATTTGTCCGAAAAAAAAACGAAAAAAAGACGATTTCATTTACATTTTCATCCAACTTTTTTGCTTAATTCAATGTTTTTCTAAATTTGTTGAATGCCAACATTGTTTAGAAGCTTTAGAAACTTTAGAAACTTTAAACTGTACTACATTAAAATTTAAAATTAAAGAATTATTTCACAGGTCGAAAATGGTTAGACTATCAACATTATAAATCAATTTGGTAAAAATTTTGTTGATATGTAAATAAATCAAAAAATTAAATTTAATATTGATAAGATTGAAATTCATTAAATTATAAAAAGAGTGTGCAGCATGCTACTAATATTTCTCAGATAATTTGTTGTGTTGTTGTCCATGTTGGAAAAAAATAATTTGAAACCAACTTTCAAATTTTCTGAAAATTTATTTTTCCTAATTACCATGAATAACATGAATAAAATAATTTAAATTCATAGATAATAAATTAATTAAAAAATGCACATTTTAAACAAATAGGTGACAGTGAATGAAGGAATTATGGTGGTGAATGACATCTATTGTCCATAAAACCATCGAAAAATATAGAAAATATGCTGAATGTGAAATAATGCTAAATAATTTAATAACTATTGTTTAAATAAATGGACAATATATAGGGATAATAAAAAAAAGAAATGAAAACGTTTGACTGTGAAAATTTAAGAAAATATAGGGAAGACTTGTGAAAGAAAAAATTTATTATCATTTATCATATCGAAGAAATATTTTCCCAAATAATTTACGAAACTTTCTCTTTTCATAAAAGTGTTCTTTTAATTAATGTTACTTGGTTGTTCTTCAAAAACTATTCTTTATAAATTTGACTTAAACCAAAGAATAAATTTATATATAATAATCTATAATCAAAAAAAAAAAAAATGAGGATAAGGAATAAAAATTAAGATCAAAACAGCATAAAAGAATATAAGAATCAATCCATTAGAAAATGTCCTTTTCGAGATTCAATATTACGTATGTTTATTGGAGAGATTTGGGTGCAAAGAAAAAAGAATATACAAAATTAGATTTTTAATTTTGTATTCGAACTTGATTCATTAAGTCAAATTGGGAAGTCGATGATTATTGTATAATAAATTTTCTTTTGGACTTTTAAATTCACAAGTCCTGTTGTTGCATCCTTTTGTTGAGGGATAAATTAAATTTTAAAACCAATAAAACTAATTCTATTTCTATTTTGTTCAAAATACAACTAATATAAGAATTGAATACTATCAATTGCCGGTATTTGCTCTAATTCAATCATTTCTTCATCAAAGAAATGTTTAATGAATAAATAAATTATTTTGATTTAATTTATAATATTTGATTTTTGTATCAAAGATAATTGTATTTGGATACAATTTAACGCGCGAAGGTTCATAAAATGGAAGTTGAAAACGTGTGATTTCGTGATAAAGGTGAGTGAAAAAAATTATTATATTGGCAAGGAAATTAATGAGAGATAATTTGTACACGATTGGATTAAAATAAAAAAAGAAAACGCGCGTCTCGAAACTCTATTAAAAAAAAATTAAAAAAATCATAAAAAAAAAATGAGGAAAAATATATATGAAAAAAAATATGAAAAAAGGAAGTTGAACTTTGTAAATAAATTAAATAAATTTATTTTTTATTTTTTATCTTGCGAGAGTTAAATCTAAAGAAAAAAGATCAAATGTCGCTTATATAGCAAATTTGACGGTGTTTACAAAATAATCAAAGTTAAATCAAATTTACATTAAAACAACAAAACTCGTGTTTAGTTGTAAATTTTGGAATCAAGGTGAGCCCCCTAAAAATAAATAATAAACCCCTAAAAATAAATATAAGTACCGATTCCTCCTCCTCAACGCGTGCGGATATTCTTAACACGCGTCCAAGATTGGATATTAGTGATATTTGGTTTGTGATAAGTAATTAGGTGATAAAGTGACAATAATGTAATAATGTGATAATAACATGATAACACACACACAATTCACTTTCAATGTTATGCAAATTTTTTATTCGAAAAATGTTTTAATGTTATGTTATTAAAATTTTTATTTTTTTTTTTTTAAAAAGTATGTAAAGAAAAAAACAAAAATAAGTACAATGTAAAAGATCTAAAAACAAAAAAAAAAAGAAAAATATTTACAAACGAAAATGTAAAATGAATCAAAAATTCTAAAGTACACATATTATTATCTAATTAGGTAATTCTAACAAAAAATAAATNAATCAAAGTTAAATCAAATTTACATTAAAACAACAAAACTCGTGTTTAGTTGTAAATTTTGGAATCAAGGTGAGCCCCCTAAAAATAAATAATAAACCCCTAAAAATAAATATAAGTACCGATTCCTCCTCCTCAACGCGTGCGGATATTCTTAACACGCGTCCAAGATTGGATATTAGTGATATTTGGTTTGTGATAAGTAATTAGGTGATAAAGTGACAATAATGTAATAATGTGATAATAACATGATAACACACACACAATTCACTTTCAATGTTATGCAAATTTTTTATTCGAAAAATGTTTTAATGTTATGTTATTAAAATTTTGATTTTTTTTTTTTTAAAAAGTATGTAAAGAAAAAAACAAAAATAAGTACAATGTAAAAGATCTAAAAACAAAAAAAAAAAGAAAAATATTTACAAACGAAAATGTAAAATGAATCAAAAATTCTAAAGTACACATATTATTATCTAATTAGGTAATTCTAACAAAAAATAAATTAATCAATCAATTAATCAATAATAAATAAACAAATCCTAATTATTCTAATTATTTATTTATTCAATATCTAAATACAGAAGAATTTGGATTTTTGTTGTTTCTTAGACATGGTCTTTTCACGTAATATTTCTAACTGAATTTGAACTTCTCTTAAAGTTTTCTCAACGATAAGTTTTGCATTCTTTTCATCATCTAAAGATTGTTCGATTTTTTGTTTTTCTTCTTCCATTTCTACTATTATCTTGTATAATTCTTGAATTTCCGATATTTCTAAATTATTTTCAAAATTCTCTTCTAATCGACGTTCTAATGAAGCTATTTTATCTTGATATTCTTTAATTAATTTATCTTTTTTAAATTCAGTTGATGAAAATACTATTGCTTTCTTCTTTGAAAGTCTTCGAGGTCTACCATCATTATGATTGTCATCACTATTGTTTGATTTAGGTGGTTGAGGTCGTTGTTGAATATCAACAAGTTCATTTTCAAGTGACGTCAATTTAATATTTAATTCTGCGATATAATGAGCTGTACGATTTCCTTCTTCACCAGCAACTTTAAGTTGATCTAATACAAATCCAATCTTTTTGTCAACTTGTTCCTTATCGTCATACAATACATCATTGGTTTTTTCTAATTCTTCATTTTCTTTTTCAAGTTCATTAATTCGATCTCTTAATTCATTTATAGATTCATCTGATTCTTCTTCTTGTGATTTCAATTGATCAATTTCTTCTTCTAAATTTCTTAGATTAGATTGTAATGATGATGCGCATAATCCTACTTCACTAATTTTGGATGTTAAACTTTCTTGATATATATGTAAATCTTCGGTAACAGCTGATAATCTAGCTATAGTTGGATTCATTATAATGGAATTTCGTTTATTTGAAGTCGTTCCTGATGTCAACGATGAAAAAGTATTCTTTCGGGAAAGTAAAACTTTTTGTTTATTCGTTTCTTGTAGAATATATTCCAATTCTCGAATACGATTCTTTTGACTTTGTGAAACCAATTCAACTTCCACTAATTTATTACTTAAATTTGTGAATTTCGTATTCAATATATCATAATCATTTTGTAAAGTATTGACTTGTTTTTCAAGTTCCAATTTGATCTTATATTGTTCTTCTTTTTCTTGTTCAACCAAAGTAATTGCATTTTCTAAAACTTCGACCCGTTGTACGAATTGAATTTTAAGATCTTTTGACATGACTTTATCAAGACTTTCGAAATTTTGTCCAACATTATTAAGTAAATTATGTAACGTATTACATTGTCCTTTAAGTGCCTCAATCTTATCATATGCTTCTTTAAGTTTTGATATGTCTTCTGGTTGTTGTTGTTGACATTGTTCTTTTAGAAGTTCAATTTGATTAGTCATTTCTAATAATTTAATTTCTCGTTCTTTTAATGTATTTTCTAATTCTTTCACAAATATTGTTTGAGCACTTTCTTCTACTTTGGTTTTTTCAAGTAAAGAATTATTGGTTATTATTAATTGTTCTTTTTCTTCTATAGCAGCTTTAAGTTCTTTAATCAATGCATCGGATTTATTTAATCGTTCCATGCATTCATCTCTCTCATTTTCAAGATTCATGACCTGTTGTTCAAATTCACTTAAAAGTTCATTTTGGGCTTCAATCTCGTGAGTAGCATTTTCTAATTGTTCATGATACATTATACTATCATTACAATTGATTTCCTTTAATTCATTAAGTTCTTGTTCTAAAACTTCAATCCTTCCTTCATCAACTTCATGTTGTTGAATAACAGTATTTAAATAATTTGTCAGGTCTTCATTTTCTTCTAATGCCGAAAAATGATTAGCTTTAGTTAATTTTAATTCATCCATCAAAGTTTGTAACCCTCCTTCTAAAGTGTTTACAAGTTTTGTTTGATCGCGAAGACTTTCTTGCATAATTGTCCATTCTCGAACTATCATTTCCTTAGCTTCCTTAGCATCAGCGAATTGATATTGAAGTTGTTCAATCATGGCTTTTTGATCAATATCATTTTTCTTATATGCGTTCAATTCTTCTTTAATGGCTTGTAATTGTTTAGATTTCGCTTCGGCAATTTCGAGTTCAAGTTCTAATTCTTGAATCTTTTCTTTCGATCGATTTTCAATGGTTCGTAATTGTGCCACTTCCTTTTTTAATGCTGCTATATCAGGTTCTTCTCCTTGAATCGAAAGTTCCAATTGAGTTTCAAGTGTTTGAATCTTCATCCCTTGTTCGGATTTGTCAGTTCGTAATCGTTTGATTTCTTCTTTAAATTGTGAAATAACGGAAGATTCTTTTACTTTGAAATCATCATATTCTTTTTTCACTCTCTCCAATTCTTCTTCCAATAACTTGTTAGATTCTTTGGCATCAATGTCATTCTCATCGGCTTCTGATAATTGGATTAAAAGTTGTTCAATTTGATTTTGTAATTCTTCATTTTGTCCTTTAATAGAATTTAATTGTTCTGAGAGAATTTCGGATTCATCTCTTTCAAATTCGGAATTTTCTCCAATAGAATCATTATCATTGAAAGAATCATTATTATGTTCGGAATTATTTTCATCATCTTTTTCTTTTTCTTTTTCAATTTTTGAAGGAGAAATCATACCAATCTTCAATTCGGGTCGAGGTTGATCGCTTTTAAATTCTTCAAGTTGATTTTGAAGTTCACTAATTAATTCAAGACTTGCTTGATATTTTGATCTCGAATCAGCAAGATTTGATAAATTTCTATCATATAAATCTTGTAATCTTGTTAATTTTTGTTCTAATATGGTGATAGCAGATTCTTGTTCCGAATTATTATTATTATTATTATTATTATTATTATTGTCATTGTCATTATTATTCTTATTATCGGAATTTTGTTGATCAAGTTTAGATTGAAGATCTTGCATTTGTTCGAGACATTCGTTATATTTTTTCTTTATCAAAGTTAATTCATTAACAGTGTCTTGATGAATCGATTCAAATTCCAAAAGTTTAGATTCCAAATTATTTAGATCAGTACCACTACCGAAAATTGGGTCAGGTGTAGGTGTAAATACAAGTCGTGAGAAAGAAGGAGAAGGAGGTATTTCTAATCGACCCATTTTATTTACTTCATTTATTAATAAATTTAATTTAGCTTCCAATTGTGATATCCTTGCATTTCTATCATCCAATTTATCCATAAGTATTTTATTTTCCCCACAATCAATTAATTCGAATTTCGACTGTAATTCATCATAAGCATCTTGCTTTTCTTTTAAAGCACTCTCCAACGAATCAATTTTTTCGTAACTATTTTCATTATTTTCGGTTTGTTTCAATTTTTCATCTAATTCTTTACAAGTTCGTTCACTCTCTCGTAATCGTTGTTCCAATAATGACACCGTTTCACTAATGAATTTTTCCGGATGTTCATCTCGAGGGTCACGTAATTTGGTTTCGGATTCAAATTTCTCTAATTTTGTTTCAAGTTCTCTAATATATTTCTGTAAACTAGCAGAAGTATTTAAATTATGTTCAATTGTAATGTTTGCTTCATCTAAAATGATTTCTCGTTCTTTAAGTAATAAATCAGTATGAGCAAGTTCAGCTTGAGTAGTTACTAATTTATCTATCAATACAGTTTTACTCAAATCTTCTACATTACTAACACCACTTAATTCGAAATCTCTGAAATCTCTTATAATTGGAGAAGTAAAATTCCTTTCACTATCATCAATTTCGGAAAAAGAAGTAATAGTTGTATTAGGAGAAATTGGAGCCGAATCAATACTTTCATGATTATCTTGATATAAAGCAAGTTCAGCAGAAGTCATTCCATACTTGATGGAAAGTTCGGCATAAGATTGACGCAATTGTAAATATTGTTGCTCAATTTCTTCGAAGTCCCGATTTTCATCCGCGTCACGATGTTGTTGTTGTTGTTGTTGATTATTAAGTGACGCAGAAGATTTTGAGAAAGTGGCTAAAGGAGAAGTAGGACGTCGAGATTTTGTAGGAGTATTTCGACCAGAAGAATTCTTAATTACGGGAGGAATTTTTCCACTCGATCCACGAGTTGGAGTAATTCTACCATTACCACCACCACCACCACCACCACCATTACTACAAATTTTATCATTAATCATCAGACTTTCACCTGCAGTAATGAGGGCAGTTTTTAAAGCTTTATTCTCAGCTTTCAATTTAACAACTATTGATTGTAAATTTTTTAAATCCCACCATCCTATATCATCTTTATTACTATTTAAAGATAAATGTTTTGTGTCAGTAGATTTTTTACGAATGTGATTTCCAAGTATAGGTA
This sequence comes from Diversispora epigaea, assembly GCA_003547095.1. Taxonomy (NCBI): domain Eukaryota; kingdom Fungi; phylum Glomeromycota; class Glomeromycetes; order Diversisporales; family Diversisporaceae; genus Diversispora; species Diversispora epigaea. The sequence continues at coordinate 53,233 of PQFF01000062.1, read as the reverse complement.
AAGAACTACTACGAGCGTGACCAGCAACGCTTTCTTTCCTATTATTACTATTATTAAGATTGTTAAGATTATTAAGATTATTAAGATTATTAAGATTATTAAGATTAAGACTATTAAGATTATTAGTTAAAGAATCTTTACGAATATGGTGATTATTAAAGTTCATTGTTTTGACATTTTTAATAGGAGTATTTTTTATGTTTCTAGTAAGAGAAGCATGTTTTAAAGTAGTGATAGTAGAAGAATGATCACATTCATCAGGTGAAACACAAGCAATCATTAAGGTATAAGTATTGCCACCTAAAGTGTCTTGAAGAAGACGAGTTAAATTTGAGTCATGATAAGGAATATTATTATTATTATTATTATTATTATTATTTTTCACATTTTCTTTATCCTTATGTGAAGAAGAGATGTGAATTGGAATATCGTGATTAAGTTTATTATGATGAAAATGAGAGAGAGGAGAAGGAGGAATTATGGAAAGTTTTGCAGATGGTTTTGAGTTACCTAACATTGAGATTATTTTATTTAAAGATGATAAACCAGGATTTGATTTATTTGGGAACTTTAATAATAAAAATAAATAAATAAATAAATTAGTTAAATTAGTACACAACATATTATTTGATAAACCATTATATTATACAATTGATATTGATAAACTATTATATGAATATTACGTAATTGACTAAATAAGCTGTTGATATATTTACCTTTTCATTACCCGCTAAATCAATAAACCATAATTTACTTGTAATAGTAGTCAATTCATCACTACCATTTCCATTACCACCACTTCCACTTTCCTCAAATCTAATACCTAAACTTGAACCAGCTCTTGATGCAGGTCTACTGCCATTTCCTAATCGACTAGAAGGTCTAGATGGTGTTCCCATTCTACTAGAAGGACGTGAACCAGGTGGATGAGAAATTGTTGAATTTCTTCTAGATAATGGAACATTAGTTGGAAAAGAAAAAGAGGTGGGAGTGGTGGCAGTTGGAGTGTTAGGGGAAGTGATTACAAATTGTTGTTGAGTCATCGTAATAGAGAAAATGGTATGTGATGTTGAATTACTAATGTTTGATGAACCTCGTTTTAGATGTCTATAAATAAATTTTAGAGAATTTAGTGAATTTGTTAAAAAATAAAAATAATAATAATAATAATAATAATAATAATAATAATAATAATAATAATAATAATAATAATAATAATAATAATAATAATAATAATAATACTTACTCCATAACTTCTTCTATACTGTCAACAGTAAATTCTCGTAATCCACTTAAACTATTTTTTCCTTTCATATCATCACGTATAAATACTACAGGTTTACAATGTAATAATTCATCTTTATGATGTTGTTGATGATTAGAAGATTGTGAAGAGTCATTATCAATTAATAAATCTATTAAATCTTCTTTAATAATTTCCAAATATGATACAGTAAATGTGACTTTAGTAGATTTATATTTTTCTAAAGTATTTATTAAGGTGAATAATGTATTCATAGATCGAGGTATTATTCCATCATCATCTTCTTGTTGTCTTTGTTGTTGTTGTTGTTGTTGTTGTTGTTGTTGTTCCCCTTGTTGTCCTTTTTGTTGTTCTTTTTCTCTTTGTATTGGTATTGATGTACCCAATGTATAAGATTTTCCTGAACCGGTTTGTCCATATGTTAAAATGGATACATTGTAACCTAATTGAAAATAAAATTTAAACTTAAAATAAAATTTAAAATATAAACTTGATGATAGAATTTTAATTATTAATTTATTTTACCGTTCAAGAATTTTTCCATTAATCCTTCTACTCCAGCATTTTCATAAACTTGTTGCTGCGTACTATTCTCTCCTAACACGTGATCAAACGTGTGTATTCGTTTTTGTTCTTTCTTTTTATTGGTGGTGTTGATGTCGTTGTTATTGTTATCAATGAGAATTACTTGATTTGGTATTTCTTTTGATGGAATTATTAATGGACCTCGTTGTTCTTCTGCTACTTCTTCTTCCTTCGTCGTCGTCGTCGTCGTTGTTGTTGTTGTTGATGTATTTGTTAATTGTGTGACTTGTTTATTAGGAGATTCTGAAGTTGTTATAGAATCCGAAGAAAATGAAGGAGATTCGGAGGTGATTGTTATTGGTGACTGAGTCATTGTTGGTGTTGTAGGTGTTATCGGAATTTCAAGTATTTCATCATTAGATGACGATGTGGAAATAGATTCTTGTTTAATTATTGATGATGTTGAGGATGTTTTTTTATGTGATTTTTTGATATTTTTAGGTCTTATTCGAAGTACTTTAAAAATTAAAAAAAGAAAGGAATTATAAAATAAATTAAAATATTATTAAAAAAAATGAATTAAAAATATAAAGCATATATCTTTTATATTCTTACCAACTTGTACTGTATTCATCGTACTCGATACAACTTCTTTCGCAATTTTCGTAATAGTGGAATCCTTTGAATTTTTTCCATTCTTTATTAATCCATTCTTTTTCTTCATCATTGAAGTTGATGTTGTTGACGACTCTTTTTTGTTTCCTCCTCCGGTTATCATTTTTTATTTTTTTTTGATTTCTTAAAAAAAAAAAAATTATTATTTTTTGTTCGACAAAAGATTTTTCTAGCTGATGTAAATAAATTCTTTTACAATATATAATATAATATCAAGTAGAAATGTATAAATGAATATAAAAAATAAAGTAAAATAAAATAAAATGTGTAAATTGAAAGAGAAAACTTTTTCGAGTGGTGTAAATGTATAACGATTTTAAAACTCAGGTTTTTATATTTTTTAAAAATCCGAGATTAAATGTATAATGTATNGAAATAGATTCTTGTTTAATTATTGATGATGTTGAGGATGTTTTTTTATGTGATTTTTTGATATTTTTAGGTCTTATTCGAAGTACTTTAAAAATTAAAAAAAGAAAGGAATTATAAAATAAATTAAAATATTATTAAAAAAAATGAATTAAAAATATAAAGCATATATCTTTTATATTCTTACCAACTTGTACTGTATTCATCGTACTCGATACAACTTCTTTCGCAATTTTCGTAATAGTGGAATCCTTTGAATTTTTTCCATTCTTTATTAATCCATTCTTTTTCTTCATCATTGAAGTTGATGTTGTTGACGACTCTTTTTTGTTTCCTCCTCCGGTTATCATTTTTTATTTTTTTTTGATTTCTTAAAAAAAAAAAAATTATTATTTTTTGTTCGACAAAAGATTTTTCTAGCTGATGTAAATAAATTCTTTTACAATATATAATATAATATCAAGTAGAAATGTATAAATGAATATAAAAAATAAAGTAAAATAAAATAAAATGTGTAAATTGAAAGAGAAAACTTTTTCGAGTGGTGTAAATGTATAACGATTTTAAAACTCAGGTTTTTATATTTTTTAAAAATCCGAGATTAAATGTATAATGTATTAAAATATATTAAATAAATTTAATATATATTTAATTATGTTATGTTGTTAAATGTGATATGATAAACGTACGTTAAATGTGTAAAATATGTTGTGTGTTAAATGTGTTGTTGTGTAGTCGTATGGAATGGTATACTTGGATTTATTATTATTATTTATTATAATTTGAATTTGAATTTTTTCAACTGGTTCGTTTTTTAATTTTGTTCAACGATATTTATTTAATTTTATATTTATTTATACTTTAAAATAATATATATTATTTAATTTAATCAATTACAATATATCATATATATATCTACATAATATCTACATAATATCTACATAATATACTGTTTATATATATATGTTATTATTAATATGCTCAATATATCATGATTTTTTCAATATATATCACCCCAATTTATTCAGTTCGGTTGGTAAATCAATTAATATATCAGTCAATTTTTTTCGATGATTATTAAAAGCATATTGAAAATTTGAACACAGCATACTTTCATACAGTATATATTTTGAATCTTACAGGATAACAACACAGAAAAAGTAAAAATAGTACACGAAGGATGATAAATAAATAAACCATAGTAAAAATAGCAAAACTGTAAATAGATTAAATTTTTTGAGTGTAAAATTACTTAATTTTGTTCCGATTTTTGGATTTTTTATTTATTTAATGGTTTCAAAAATCTATGGTATGGTAAAAAGTAAGGCATGTGACTAACTCAATTTAAAATTAAATAAATAATAATAATCGAGTTGTTATTGTTTTGATTGTTTTTATTGTGATGATGATGGTGATGATGATGATGAAAAAGATACGCTAAATTTTGTTTGATATTTATAACACACGTTGTCATCTGGTCTATTTTTCTATTTTCGTATATTAGTCTTATCCGATTGTTTATTTATTTTATATATAAGTCTTATCCGATTGTTTTTATTTTATATATTTATTAGTCTTATCCTATTGTTTATTTTGTTACGTATTTTTTGTAATTAAAAGTTTTGTTAAAATTTTGTTTTCATTTTATTACGCATTTTGTATATTCCGGTTTTTTCTAAATTAACGGTAATACTTAATTAAATTGTTTTATGAAAAAAAAAAATAATTTCGGGAACACCAAAGAACAAATCAATCAAATTCTTTGTGTCGAATACCTGCAAAATAAATCTGCAAATTTTACCTTAGTATGAACATATATTTGTGTTGTATTAAATAATTAAATATTCTAACTTGTAACTTTGTCATACATGTTTTGTATTTTGTGTGATAAATATTTTCGTGTTAAACATTTAAAAGAAGTTTAAAGAAAATTTTTTTGAAACTTTTAGGAATAATAATATTAGTAAAGTAAAGTATTGTAAAATATTGTAAAGTGGGGGGGGGGGGGG
>PQFF01000062.1:37375-48158 GCA_003547095.1 Diversispora epigaea | reverse complement strand
GGGGGGGGGGGGGGGTTAACGTTTTTTCATTTTCACAATAATAAATATACAAATGTGTGCAATAAACAAATATATATAGTAATTTCCCAATCCTTATTGTTTAAATTTTGTTAATAATTGATATTTATTTATTATTAATATTTATTTCAATGTTATGTTTATTTGTGTGTTATGTGGGAGAGTCAGATGAATGAATGACTCGGAAAAAATCCCAATCTTCATTACATTTATTATCTTTATTTTCATCATATTTATAAAACAAAAATTATTTTTACGCCATTAAGGTGACTGACGGTCTGTTTGTTTTGTGGGGGAGTTAAATATTAAAATGTGTGACATGATAAAAATAAATAACAAATGAATAACTTGAATAACTAGAATAAAACTTGTAACATAACTTGTATTATTGTTCAGTTTATTGTTTATATCATTTATACTGTTTATACCGTTTTATTTCAATTATTTCAATAATTTCATCTCAATTATTTCGGTTATCTCAATTATCTCTATCAATTATCTCTATCAATTATCTCAATTACTACTTATCTCAATTACTTATCACCTATCTCAATTATCTCAATTATTTCATCTGTTTCATTTATTTCAATAAATCAAATCTTCGTCTTCTCGTTGGTTGACTAGAAATATATATATATAATATTAAACCTTATTAGTTTTATATACATTACATTTGCCCAGAAAATTTCATAATATTCTCATCATTATAATTATTAATATTATTATTTGTTATTGTCATCATCGTTGTTACCATTTTAATCGTTATTATTATTCTCATCATTATTATTCTCATTTACCATTGTTGTTTTAATTGTCTTGATATTCTCGTTTGCTGAGAGATTCTCGCCACGTAAATGTTAATGTTGTATGTGTTGTTTGTTTACATGTCCAAACTGATGTAAAAAAAAAAATGTCAAAAAAAAAAAATTCACGTGGTATTAAAAAATTTTTATTTCCCCACCTTTTAATATTAACTGCCAACTAGCTTTTGCATGTATTGTTTACCATATTTGGTAAATTCTAAGAATTTCTTTAACTTTTATATCTCTTTGAAATAATAATGTCTTGGAAAATAATGCATTATTATTATTGTATCATTATTATTATTATTATTATTGTATCATTATTATTTCTCTCTCTCACACATTAAAAATTCAAAAAAAATCAAGTTTTTATTGAATTGTTTTAAAAGTTAAAGTTTTATGATTACATTATTCCCATTTTCTTCCCATTGTTATCATTTCATTATACGCCATTATAATTTTGTTATATCTGTTTTACGGTTTTGATTATTTTTTTCTTATTTTCCTTCTTTGGTAAAAATGTCAAAATGAAATTTATACCAAATATGTGAATGATAATAAATAAATGATTGAATAAATAAATAAATGATACATATGATATATGTAGTTATATAAGTATAACAAGTAAAAAAGGTAAGCAAGTATTGTCGTCATAATAACTCGAGCATAATGAATTGTTTTCAAAAAAGAAAAATGAAAATATTTGTATTGTTTGTAAATTGTTTATATTCTGTACCATCAAATTATATTAACTGTTAGCGTTTAACGTTTAACGAAGATTAACAATATATTTACGTAATCTGAAATTACAAAATAAAATTCACTTTTCTCTCGAATTTTTCACTCCTCATCCTTCTTCCTTTTTACACATAAGTTACACTACATTAGCAACAGAACAATACTATCGTGTACTTTTGGTGTACTTTTTAGTATTTTTTAGTATTTTTAGTATTTTTAGTGGAAATTCGATTTTAAAAAAAGGAAAGAATTGAATGAAAAAAAAGGAGTACCGGATTTTTAATCCATGTGGCTTCGATTTTTAAAATGAATATGTAAGTTAAAAGAATTTTAAAAAAAATGAAAGGATCAAATGGATCAAAAAGAATTGATGATGCATATACAATATATATTCACAATATATAGATTGTATGTGTGTGTGCGGATGCGCATGTAGAGAGAGTGAAAGATAAGAGCAAGAGAAAGAGACAAAATTGATATAATTGATAGAAAAATATATTTTAATCTTGTAAATGTCATAGATTAACACCCTCACACGCACGAGACTTTCTTTTGAAACTTTCTTTTTGAAACCTTCTTTTGAAATGGAAACTGTAACAGGCAAATCAATAACAACAGTAGTAATAATTATACTTTATATCGAGACTAAAAAAAAATTAAGTTATCATTCAACTGCAGGTGATGTGATGTGTTGTGTATAGTAGTATAAAGTAGTAAATAATAAAATAGTTAGGTTTAATTTACCATAAATATAATATATATAAATATATATGCATTCAAAAAAAAAAAAAAAAAAACTAATTTAAATATTGTTTTTTAAAAAATAAAGTTTTGAATTGATTTTAATGATTTTAAATAATTTTAATAATTTTAATAATAAATGCAGCGTAAAATAATGTAAAATACGGTGTAAAAACTAATCTCTCAAATCAGAAAACCAAAAAAAAACTAGAAAAAAAATCCAAGATTTAAACTAGTTTTAATTGTCACGTTTGTCATGTGGAAATTACTAAAGAATTGTTGACAACCTGTGAAAGAAAATATATATATATAAATGTGAAAAAGTAAATGTATATGTAAATTTATTTATGAAGTAAAGTGGAGATGTTTTTTTTCATGCAATAAATGCATAGAATAAAAATAAATAAATAAATTTTGCACATCCTCATCAAATAAATTTTTTTTTTTTGAAACAGTTAATTCAGTTAAGTTATGAGAGCGATAGTCATGGTTATTTTTATCTTTCCTACGTGTATCATGGTTGCCATGGTTTTCTGTTATCATTTTCTGTTATCATTGGTTATCATGGCATGGTTGCCCCATAGTTAACTGGACTGGGATAAAAAAAAAAACCTGTTAAGAAATCAAGAAATTATCATATCATCAAGAGGGAAAGTAGATTATTTTTAGAAAGTTTTGTGTTTTAAAGTAAATAAATAAAAAGATTGATTGATTGCATAGGATATAACAAATTGCTTGTGAAAAATGAAATGTTTGGAATGGTTTATTATCTTTTTTTACTTTCATTGTTTTTACATCTATTTTTCCTTCTTTTTTCTTTTCTGATTGATAGAAAATCAGTAAATAATACTGTAACCAAGCCAAGCAATTTTTTTTTTTTTTTTTTGCAGCAAAATAGAATTTTCTAAAAAATGGAGAAGCGTAAAAGAAATAGAAGAGAATATCCAAATTTTTTCTAAAAAAGAAAAGAAATTCGAGGTGCAGTTTTTCCAAGATCTTAATAACAGATAAGCTTTATTATCAAATAATTTTCAGCCTTTCGATTAAACATTCGTTCGTTCGTTCGTTCGTTCGTTCGTTTGGACTTTACTTCCTTCCTAATATGCACATATATTACCACATTCACACATGCTATAATTGTTAGTCATTTGTTATGGAGTTATTGAGTTATTAATATCCTCAATGGTTATCCCAAAGTTGTTTATCTAGATGATCAATCATTTTTTTTCATTTTTTTCATTTTCATATTTTTATTTTCATTTTTATTTTTCTCAATTTATTTTTTCATTTTATTTTTAATTTATTCTATTATTACTTTTCTTTTTTTATAAAATCTTACAATATGCATGGGAGAGAGGAGAGAATGGAGAGGAGATACACAAAAAAGAAAATAAATTATAATAAAATAAAATAAAATAAAAGAATATTACAAATAATATAATGGATCTTGCGCATATTTAATTCTTAAAAGCTCTTATTGTATGTTCTTTTTAAGTAAGAACACTTTTGTATGTCAAATGCATCAAATAATAGTGTATTGCACAAGTCAACAATTTTATAAACCTTTTTTTCATGTTAATATTTTAATTAAACATTTTAAAATTCTTTTCATATGTTATGTTTAATATCATAAATATGATGATGTATGTATTACAAATAATTACTAAAACAATTTTTTCATAGCCTCCCCTTTGCATTTTACACTTTTTTGGATTTCGTTCTTCATACTAAAATTGATATTGTGGTTTGCCTTTTTCATTAATTCATTTGCTTGGGTTTTCGTTTATTGAGTTCAAATTACGATTACGTTAACAATTAAATTAAATAAAATAAATATAATAAAATAAATACAAGTAATTAATAATAAATGAATAAATAAAATGAATGAATAAATAAAATGAATGAATTAATTCATTGAGAAGTTAATATATAAAGAGAGGTGACAACAAAAAAGAGTATTAATAGTTTTTTTTTTTGGTTAATTCCGAATATCGAACACTTTTTCGTAAATAGATATAGATGGATAGAGAGATAATAAATAAATAAAGAGATGGGGGGATGAATTGAACGCGAGCACGAATAAAATTAGGGATACCAATTTTTAGTAAGAAATAATGTACTGTACGTATATGCAAATTATATCATATCAGCATGAATGTTATTTTTATTATTTTTTTTTATTTTTTATGGTGGCGGTGGTGGTAAAGGTGATCGACAGGGTTTTGGAAGAGTAAGAGAAATTTGTCACATTACACCACATCGACTACACTACATTACATTTATTTAGGTCGTATATATATATTTAAGCTATATATATATATTTTTCTAAATGTATCACTTTCCTATTATTACTCTCATTATTCCTATTATTTCTACTTTTTCTTATTACTTTAGTATATTTCTTTCCCCGCACATACACATATTTAACCAACCGGGTATTATATATGTATATAAAGTTTTAGGAGCATTTGACATTTGGTTTAAACATTCCAAGTTGTTGTTTTAAGTTTATTCAAGTTTATTTAATTGGTTGTTGTTTTTTTCTCTTGATTATGAAATAAACATATATATATATGAAATAAGATTATTTCAATTTAACAAGATAATTGAGTTAATTGGATTACCGAATTTAATTTAATTGATTTTTTTTTTTGTTTAGCTTTAATTTTTTTCTCGTTTTAGGTTTATTTATAATTTTTATACTTGATATTGTTTTTCGGAAAGTTGTCTCGTGCGTTTTTCTTATGTTAATTTACATAAATAAATAAATAAAATGAATAAATAAATAAATAAATGAATTGGGAATAGTAAATAAATTGAATGAATAAATGAATAATAAATAAAATGAAATAAATGAATGGATAGGATAAACGAAATGAATATATAATTGAATTTCGTACTTTATTTGTCCATAAATTGAAAAACTTTTGAGAATTTTTTTTATAAACGACACAACATATCATATGAGCGTGTAAACGTCTTTTGCCTGCGAAAGTATATATGAATATCTATAAGAATGAATATCAATAAGAGATTACTGTCAACAAATCAGCAAAGCAAAGAATTAGTGAAGAAATAATTTCGCGTATAATTACAATAATTTATTGTAAATTAATTTTTAATTTATAATTTCGCGTATAATTAACAAACTTACGTAAAGTAAGACCATATGTTTTATATTACTGTACTGCATTGTAATTCCTATCATATTTAAAATATTCTTTGAAATTTATTATTCATTAAATGTTAGAATAAATAAATATGCATAGAAAATAAATTGAAATTTAATTCATTCAAAAATTTCATTGTTCATTTCTTTAATATTTCCTATTTCTTTCTTGATAATCATAAGTACGTATTAAAATACGGTACATATCTCCTTATGTGAAAAAAAAAAACTTTTTTCTTTGTAAGAAAAAAAAAAATTTTCCTGCATCTGCGCTTAAATAATATAAAATCTGTTGGCAATCGGCGTATAAATTCTAATCTGCGTGCGTTTAAGCAATCGGCGTATGTAGAGTATCATCATCCACTCTGAATTATTATCACGGATATCTTCTTTGCATTTTTTCATCTATATTTTCCCCACTTTAATCTTTTCTTTCATTTTTATTTTCGTTGTCATATACTTTTTCAGCTTTAATTTTAAACAAAAGTAATTATTTAATTTACGCTTGATTTAAGCTCTACATTTTAATAACGTGACACCAGTGAGTTTAATCTCTTTAATATATGTACACTGTTTTAAGTAAGTATATTAGCATCTGAGAATATCCTACTTTTAGACAGTAAAATTATGAATAATTACCTAAAACTCTGAAAAACCACAAAAAAGGTAAAGAACAGCAAAGTTATGAACATAACCTGTTGAACTACTACCTGTTATGCAGAAAAAACCACGGGAAAAGTAAAGTATCATAGTATAAGAGTTGTGTTAATTAAAAAAAGAGAACGTCAAGAACTTTTCTTATAGAAACTCTATCCTAATTTATCAGTTTAATACAACTAAAGGGACTTGAGAAATTTCGTTAGAGTCTCAGACAATCCAGAAATACATCAAATGAAAATTTTACAAATATTAATAGCATCCAATCTTGTCAAAAACCATCATTAGAAAATTTTTTATAATGGAGATTATTGTAATAATTTTGTTTTCAAAGATTATTAAAGGTTATTGAATTAATAACCTTCACAAATATTATGTTTATTATGATAAAATGAAGGTTATTAAAAATTATTAATATCAATAACCTCTGCAATATTACGTTTTATTAATAAAAATAAAAGTTTTCAGTACCAATAACCTTTGTAAATATTATGTTTATGTTGGAGATATTTAAAGGTTATCAGAATGAAATACTTCGAAGGTTTACATTTAAAAAAATTTACTAATGATACTTACTTAAAAAATAAATAAATTTTTGAAAATTTTTATCCTAAAATTTTATAATTTTTGAAAGAGTTCGAAACAAGATTATTTAGTATATACATGTCGTCAAAACTAATTTGGTCTTGACTCAACTCTTAAAATTTCAATTTTTAATTGTGTCTGACTCAACTAATTGCATCAATCACTAGTAAAAATCAAAATTTGCCTTGACTAGGGATGGCAGGCGCAATACGAATTGAGCCAGGAATTTAGCCAGATTTAATTTAGCCAATTGAGCCTGGAATTTAGCCACGGCACAATCAGGCGCAATGGCTAAATTCTGGCGCAAAGGCTAAATAATGGCGCAATTTTGATTGGCTGGCGCAATTATAAAATTTATTAAATAATTATTTTTAAATTTTTAAAAATAATTAATTTTAACTTTAATTTCAAATCAATTTTACGTAACTAGGAGCGATTTTCTACTATAGTATTCCTATGACAGATCGAAAGATCTGGTTCTTAGCTACAAGATGATATATATTTCATTTCTGTAACATTAAAATTGACCAAATTATAGCTATTTTAAAACAATATATTAAAATATTAATATCGGTAAAATTAATGAAAAATTTTATCTGATCCACCTTTTGTCACGTGACCAANTATAATTTTTGAAAGAGTTCGAAACAAGATTATTTAGTATATACATGTCGTCAAAACTAATTTGGTCTTGACTCAACTCTTAAAATTTCAATTTTTAATTGTGTCTGACTCAACTAATTGCATCAATCACTAGTAAAAATCAAAATTTGCCTTGACTAGGGATGGCAGGCGCAATACGAATTGAGCCAGGAATTTAGCCAGATTTAATTTAGCCAATTGAGCCTGGAATTTAGCCACGGCACAATCAGGCGCAATGGCTAAATTCTGGCGCAAAGGCTAAATAATGGCGCAATTCTGATTGGCTGGCGCAATTATAAAATTTATTAAATAATTATTTTTAAATTTTTAAAAATAATTAATTTTAACTTTAATTTCAAATCAATTTTACGTAACTAGGAGCGATTTTCTACTATAGTATTCCTATGACAGATCGAAAGATCTGGTTCTTAGCTACAAGATGATATATATTTCATTTCTGTAACATTAAAATTGACCAAATTATAGCTATTTTAAAACAATATATTAAAATATTAATATCGGTAAAATTAATGAAAAATTTTATCTGATCCACCTTTTGTCACGTGACCAAAATTGCGCCAGCCAATCAGAAATTGCGCCTGAATTTAGCCAGAAAAAAATTAATTAGCCTTTGAGCCAAAATTTAGCCGGCGCAATTAAATTAGCCTTTGAGCCAGAATTTAGCCAAAATTTAGCTGGCGCAAAATTAATTAGCCAAAGGCGCAATTATTGAGCCAGCCTTCATATCAATTGAGCCTTCCATCCTTAGCCTTGACTCAACTTCAATTTTTTGAAATTTTAATTGCGTCTAACTCAATTCAATAGTTTTGACGACATGTATAATTTAGTATAATCATTTAGTAGTAAATAAACAAAAACATTTTGTGTTACATAATAAAAAATATTTTTGAAATTTTATGCAAAAATCTTCTGGAAATTTTTACTTCGAAAATTTTCAAAAAAATTATATAAATTTTTATAAAAAATTGAAAATTTTTGCCTTTTAAAATTTCCTGATGTGTGACAAAATAAAAATATGATATCTTTTGTTATATTCCGAATAAAAAAAAATAATAATAAATATAATTATTATATATTAATCTATAATATAATATATTACAAACTGTAAAAGTTGATAATTTTTATACGATACACTAGTGTTATGAATCGCGAATACAAAATCGCAATTAATCGCCTATCAACTATATAATCGAGTACAAATGTTACATCAGGAAATTTTTTTGGGCATAATATTCCATAATTTTAACGTGATATTAAATTTCCATAATTTTTCGCGTAATATTACGGAAATTTTCGAAAATTTTCGAAAGTTATTGAAACGTTAAAATTCTGTAATATTACGAATGCTATTTTCCGTAATTTTGACGTTTTAAAAAATTTTCGAAAATTTTCGTAATTATTACGAAAATATTTGCCTAAAAATTTTCAAAAGTTTATCGTTTTAAAAAATTTCGAAAATTTTCGTTTATTTATTGTTTATTTGATCTTGTTTATTTATGATCTTGTTTATTTATTTTGTTTTGAACTTTTTCACAAAATGATCTTGTTTATTTATTCTTTTTCCAGTTTTTCAAAAAACTATATACTCTTTTTCAAAAACTTATTTTGTTTCGAACTTTTTCAAAAAACTATATACTCTTTTTCCATTAATTTTTAAAAACTTATTTATTTTGTTTCGAACTTTTTTAAAAAACTATACTCTTTTTCCAAAAATTTTCAAAAACTTATTTATTTCTCAAGTAAGTATGTTGGTTTTTGATGAGGTTGGACACCAGTTGCTATCTGTAAAATCTTCATTTGATGTTGTGTTTCCAGGTCGTCTGAGACTCCAGTGAATCTTCTTGAGTCCCTTCAGTTGTGTTAAAGTGATGGGCGGGGTGGAGTTCTGATAGTAAAACGCTGTTAGTTCTCGACGTTCCTTTCCTTGATTAATACAGCCCTTATACTACGATTTTCCTGTGGTGACATTCCGCCATAATCGCGGTAACAGGTAGTCGTTCAATGGGGGTTATTCATAAAGTAGGATACCCCCTGTTGTCTAGAAGTAGGATACTCTCAGACGCTAACATGCTTACTTAGAAAACAGTGCACAGAGATTGAATCAGTTTATTCAATACTGTTTCTAACATTTTTTTTTCTTTTCTTTTTTCCTTAGTATCAACATCAGGAAATTTTAAGGGGCGAAAATTTGCGTAATTTTTTCGAAAATTTTTGAAGTGAAAATTTCTGAAAGATTTCTGCATAAAATTTGCGGAAATTTTTACTTTGAAAAATTTTCGAAAAACTTGCGCAAATTTCCGCAAATTTTCACAGAAAAATAAAATAAAAAAAATTTTTATTTTAATTTAGCCAATCAAATCATGTCACACTTAAACAAATGTGATAAAAAAAATTTATTTAACAATATTAAAATTTTAATATTCCTTCTAAAATATCTTTTTTAAAAATAATAATGGAGGCAAGAATTGTAGAAGCTAAATAATAATAATAATAATAAAACCATAGTGCAAGGCTAAATAATAATAATAATAATAATAATAAAACCGTGGGGTTATAATAATAATAATAAAACCGTGGGTAAGAATCGTGGTTAAATAATAATAATAATAATAAAACCGTGAGGCAAGAATCGTGGGGGATAAATAATAATAATAATAATAATAATAAAACCGTAGGGACAAGAATCGTGGGGGCTAAAAATTGTGGGAGACAAAGAAAGAAGAAAAAGAAGAATAATAATAAAACCGTAGGGCTATAATAATAATAATAATAATAATAATAATAATAAAACCGTGGGGGCTAAATAATAATAATAATAATAATAAAATCGTGGGTTATAATAATAATAATAATAATAATAAAACTGTAGGGACAAGAATCGTGAGGGCTAAAAATCGTGGGAGAAGAAAAAGAAGAATAATAATAAAACCGCGGGGCTGTAATAATAATAATAATAATAATAATAATAATAAAACCGTGGGAGCTATAATAATAATAATAATAATAAAACCGTGTGATTATAATAATAATAATAATAATAATAATAATAAAACTGTGGACTATAATAATAATTATAATAAAACCGTGGAGGCTATAATAATAATAATAATAATAATAATAATATAATAATAAAACCATGGGGCTATAATAATAATAATAATAATAAAACTGTGGGGCTATAATAATTATAATAATAATAATAATAAAAATAAAATCGTAGGGATAAGAATCGTGGGAGCTAAAAATCGTGGGAGACGAAACCGTGGGAGTAAGAATCGTGAGGGCTAAAAACCGTAGGAGACGAAACCGTGGGAGTAAGAATCGTGAGGGCTAAAAACCGTGGGAGACAAAAATAATAATAATAACAAAATCGCGAGGGCTATAATAATAATAATAATAATAATAATAA
>PQFF01000062.1:0-23259 GCA_003547095.1 Diversispora epigaea | reverse complement strand
TATTTTATTAGTAAAATTTCAATTTTCAAGAGTTAATTTCTCCATAACCACTGATCCAATTGTTATGAAATTTGGTATACCTGTTCTCCTTGGGAAGGACAATCAACCCTATGATCACTTTTGTTGTAACTATTCTGTATAAAATTTTATTCACAATTGAAATTTTATTAAGTGACAATTCACCATGTTGATCACCCATTTCCGAAAAAATGGCATTATTAATTTGATATCAAACAGTTCTCAAAAAATCTCCAAATCTCAAAGATTAAAATGAGTATAGAAACTATTATTCTAAAATCGATGGTTTGCGATATAGAATTTTTTAAAGACAAAATTTTAGATGTTGCAGTACATTCGTGAGCCACTGTATATAAATTATTAATAACTGGCAATTCATCATTTAGTATTTTAATATTAAATGTTCTATACTTTTGATCCTCTCTACTTGTATAATTTGATACAATTTTTGTGTCGTGTATTAACTTCCATGTTGATTGCTAGTCGGTATTTTTAGCAATATTTTCATTAATCCACTTGTGTGTTCTATATTGTGTTCTCCATTGTGTTATCTACTTAACTTCTGTACGTTTTTTAATAAATTCTTTTATCGATGTATCTATATATTTCCCAGCCCATTTGAATAATACCTTTCGATCATTCAGTTGTATTATATCAATCTCATAAATTCTGCTTGAGGTTATACGTGTTGCCCAAATCCCAAACAATTTGGGATTTGGGACGCCAAAATGCACAAATTACTAGTATTTGGGATTTGGGATTTGGGATTTCGGCAAAAAATACTAATTGTAATTTGGGATTTGGGATTTGGGATTTCGACATTTGGGATTTCGGCATTTGGATTTTGAATTTGGGCGGCAGGTATACTTGAGGTTGATCCCTTTTTCGTTAACTTATCCGTACGCTCATTTAAAACAATGCCACTATGTGCTTCTACCTTTATCAAGTTGAGTTCGATTTGTTTTGCTTTAATGATTTCTACAATTGCTTGGAGTACCGTTGGGGATTTATAATTACTCCTGCTTTTTCCTTTCTTATTTTCTAAAAACCTCCAAATAGCCTAAATTGCTGAGGAACTATCTGTATATATTTGTATTTTCGTTTTATTGGGAATTATATATATTGCCACCAATATTGCCCACAATTCTGCCCTTGTCAAAAATGGTGGGCCTTCCATCCGTCCACAAATTTCTATTGGGCTCGGATAGTCGAACACCACACCAAATCCCATTATTTGTCTACTTTTATCAATTGATTCACCAGGCGTCTTCTGTTTTAATTTTGTCATCAATCTATCTGTATAGACTTTTATTAGTTTTTCAGCTTGAAAGATCAGCTGAGAATTTTTGATTATAGTCTTATTGAAACTGTCATTACATGAATTAGTCGTATTATCTATTAACATATATCTTTAATTAGCAAAATCAATTTTTGAAATCTGCGCATATTATAATTTAACATATTATACATACCTTTAATTATATTTCTGCAATTTTCGCATATTAAAAAGTTTTTTTTCTTGATTGATTATTATTTGTTCTAATTACAATACAATTTATTTTGAAATTTGTTATGCATTTTCGAAACATATTATAATTTAATAATATTGTACATACCTTTAATTATATTCTTGCATATTGAAAAATTTAATAGTATTATTTGAGATTATATATAAAAGCTCTCTCCCCAAATACAAAATATATAGTAATTAATGTAATAATTTCTTTTTTATTTTTTATATTTAAATAAACAGAAAAGCGAAATATTCAATAATTTATAACTATATAATACAATACAATATATAATATAATAACTATATAATACAATTATATAATATAATACAATACAATTAAAATATAAATTTATTTACAAAATATTCATCTTTTGTATCAAAGCGTGGAACTATATGAACTATTTCTTCGATTGCTTCTATCTCTATAAAATTGTATATTTCTACTAATTTTAATAAAGGACAGTCATAAACGAACGGAGTTTTTTTAGATTTAAAATCGTACCATTGCACAAGTGCGAGATGAAATGGTGATTTATTTGGTAGTATTACTTCTGTTATCAATAATGTCTAAATAAATAAAAAAGCATGTTAAATCAACTTCTACAATAATTTAAAATTATATTGTAATTAGCATATACCTGTGCATAACAAGTTCCATTGTCAGACTGATATTCGAAAAGTTCTGCATTATCCATAGCAATAGCTATATTACTAAATCATGGTCAATTTTGGAATTTGTTTGTTGCACGTAAAATATTTATATTTTTTAATATAACGGAACCAAATATCTTTATTCGACAGTCTTCAGCTGAAATAATATCTAATATATCGAAAAATGAGTCCAAACACTCAAGAAATTTGGCAAAACCTTTTATCATATTTTCAGTTAAATCTGGGTTCTTTTTTTGTTGTTCGAAAAATATGGAAGCTTCCAAAAGTTTAAATTCAAATAATTTTGAAGTGTAGATCAAAGCGGTTGGAGTTTTATGTAATTCCTCCATAACTCTTCGCTTAATTATTGCTTTACGCCGAATCTAAAACAAATAATTAGTATTTCGATATATTATGTAATAACAAAAAAATTATAATATTTTAAAGTATATTTACTGTTTTCATTATTTGCTCTTCTATGTCTTTTTTATTACTGAGACGATATGGAGTTTTTACGTAAAACTTGTGCAAACTTTCATATGTTTCAGTAGTATATTTATTAATTGCTTCGTATTCCCAAATTGTATCAACGATGTGGAAAATCTATGAGTGAAACTTTGGAAATTTCATTTTTGAATCTGATTTTTTTCGAAATAAAATGACAAACAGATCGGCCCATTCGTTAATCGCATTCTGTATAATTATTAAAATAAGTTAGTATTATTGCTAAATATTTTAATATGATATATTAATATTACCTGAAATTTTTCTAGATCACTTTCTTTAAATATCTCTAATCTACTCAATATATACATTTCGTTCCATTTTACATAGACTTCCGAAAGATCATCACTTAATAAATCATCAACCACAAATACCATCACCTTCATTAAATCTCTATGCTCACTTGCAGTTAATCGGACTATTGATTGTAACCCTTTTGAAAATATTTTTAAACCTGGATACCTTGGAATAGTTCCAATTCTCTCGTTCATTTTATCTATTGATGATCTTCCAAGTATTCCTTTAGTGAATTCTATTTGATAGTGATATAGACCTAGATCCAAGTGATGCATTCTATCAGGTACAGTGGCTGCATAAATATTTAGATTTCTAGATTTAAATATATAAAGTTAGAATATATCCATAAAATATATAAATAAAAATATAAATAAAAATACAAATACTTACAGAATATTCCAAAAGTAATTTTCAACCGGTTCTAAACTTACCGAATGACCAGTATTATTGTTAAAATGTTCCATCATATTTTCATGGTTACGAAATATTATTTGATCTTGCATTGTATCTATCAAATCATTCTTTTGAACTAAACAAAAATGGCAAGGAAAATTTGAACTGGCGGATTTATAAGTTAATGAATATGTGCATGCTTCCGGCCAATTGCCAATTATAATAGATATTTTTGGAAAAAACCAGATAATTCTGTTATTAATTTTGTAATCAATTCCATTTTCATTTTCAAATAGAAGATCTAATAAGAATTTTAAAGATTTATGAAAAATTTCACGAACTAATTTTTTAAATTCAGGAGATGTCTTTTTTTTCTCATTTTTAGCAAATAAAATTGAAAAATATCCTAATAATTGTTTAGTATCTTCCTTATTTCTTCTCCATGTAGAAATATTTCCGAGNATAATTTAACATATTATACATACCTTTAATTATATTTCTGCAATTTTCGCATATTAAAAAGTTTTTTTTCTTGATTGATTATTATTTGTTCTAATTACAATACAATTTATTTTGAAATTTGTTATGCATTTTCGAAACATATTATAATTTAATAGTATTGTACATACCTTTAATTATACTCTTGCATATTGAAAAATTTAATAGTATTATTTGAGATTATATATAAAAGCTCTCTCCCCAAATACAAAATATATAGTAATTAATGTAATAATTTCTTTTTTATTTTTTATATTTAAATAAACAGAAAAGCGAAATATTCAATAATTTATAACTATATAATACAATACAATATATAATATAATAACTATATAATACAATTATATAATATAATACAATACAATTAAAATATAAATTTATTTACAAAATATTCATCTTTTGTATCAAAGCGTGGAACTATATGAACTATTTCTTCGATTGCTTCTATCTCTATAAAATTGTATATTTCTACTAATTTTAATAAAGGACAGTCATAAACGAACGGAGTTTTTTTAGATTTAAAATCGTACCATTGCACAAGTGCGAGATGAAATGGTGATTTATTTGGTAGTATTACTTCTGTTATCAATAATGTCTAAATAAATAAAAAAGCATGTTAAATCAACTTCTACAATAATTTAAAATTATATTGTAATTAGCATATACCTGTGCATAACAAGTTCCATTGTCAGACTGATATTCGAAAAGTTCTGCATTATCCATAGCAATAGCTATATTACTAAATCATGGTCAATTTTGGAATTTGTTTGTTGCACGTAAAATATTTATATTTTTTAATATAACGGAACCAAATATCTTTATTCGACAGTCTTCAGCTGAAATAATATCTAATATATCGAAAAATGAGTCCAAACACTCAAGAAATTTGGCAAAACCTTTTATCATATTTTCAGTTAAATCTGGGTTCTTTTTTTGTTGTTCGAAAAATATGGAAGCTTCCAAAAGTTTAAATTCAAATAATTTTGAAGTGTAGATCAAAGCGGTTGGAGTTTTATGTAATTCCTCCATAACTCTTCGCTTAATTATTGCTTTACGCCGAATCTAAAACAAATAATTAGTATTTCGATATATTATGTAATAACAAAAAAATTATAATATTTTAAAGTATATTTACTGTTTTCATTATTTGCTCTTCTATGTCTTTTTTATTACTGAGACGATATGGAGTTTTTACGTAAAACTTGTGCAAACTTTCATATGTTTCAGTAGTATATTTATTAATTGCTTCGTATTCCCAAATTGTATCAACGATGTGGAAAATCTATGAGTGAAACTTTGGAAATTTCATTTTTGAATCTGATTTTTTTCGAAATAAAATGACAAACAGATCGGCCCATTCGTTAATCGCATTCTGTATAATTATTAAAATAAGTTAGTATTATTGCTAAATATTTTAATATGATATATTAATATTACCTGAAATTTTTCTAGATCACTTTCTTTAAATATCTCTAATCTACTCAATATATACATTTCGTTCCATTTTACATAGACTTCCGAAAGATCATCACTTAATAAATCATCAACCACAAATACCATCACCTTCATTAAATCTCTATGCTCACTTGCAGTTAATCGGACTATTGATTGTAACCCTTTTGAAAATATTTTTAAACCTGGATACCTTGGAATAGTTCCAATTCTCTCGTTCATTTTATCTATTGATGATCTTCCAAGTATTCCTTTAGTGAATTCTATTTGATAGTGATATAGACCTAGATCCAAGTGATGCATTCTATCAGGTACAGTGGCTGCATAAATATTTAGATTTCTAGATTTAAATATATAAAGTTAGAATATATCCATAAAATATATAAATAAAAATATAAATAAAAATACAAATACTTACAGAATATTCCAAAAGTAATTTTCAACCGGTTCTAAACTTACCGAATGACCAGTATTATTGTTAAAATGTTCCATCATATTTTCATGGTTACGAAATATTATTTGATCTTGCATTGTATCTATCAAATCATTCTTTTGAACTAAACAAAAATGGCAAGGAAAATTTGAACTGGCGGATTTATAAGTTAATGAATATGTGCATGCTTCCGGCCAATTGCCAATTATAATAGATATTTTTGGAAAAAACCAGATAATTCTGTTATTAATTTTGTAATCAATTCCATTTTCATTTTCAAATAGAAGATCTAATAAGAATTTTAAAGATTTATGAAAAATTTCACGAACTAATTTTTTAAATTCAGGAGATGTCTTTTTTTTCTCATTTTTAGCAAATAAAATTGAAAAATATCCTAATAATTGTTTAGTATCTTCCTTATTTCTTCTCCATGTAGAAATATTTCCGAGAGATATGTAAATAGGATGTAATGAACTTTTTCCTAATGTGTCTGTTGTAGTTGCATCTGAATAAAGAATAAGGAACAAAATACATGCTGAAGATGGAATTGAGGCTTTCGCATATTTCCACTAATTTCCAGAATTTTGTTCTGCATATGATTTTTCCCCTTGATGTTGATATAAATAAGAAGATTAATAAAACTCTATAAATATTTAAAATAAGACGAAATTTAATATATATTTACCTTTTTATTTTCATATTTAAATATAAAATATTGAAGTATTTCGAAATTTGACAAAAGAATTTCAATACAATTTTTAATTGGACAATAATTAATGAAATACTCTCGATTATTATGCACGAGTATACAATATTTAGAATATGATAATTGTGATATGTTCATTTTGTCCATGAACTTTCGACCGAACTTTCGACCCAACCGACCACCGAACTCTCTCCTGAATTTTTCAAAATTTTAAAAAATAGCGAAAAAACTTACAAAATATGGCAGAATTTATAGGAATAAAACTCGATAAAAACATACAAAATAGTACAAACAAAAGACCAAACAGCTCGGTGCTCCCTTCTTTCGTATTATATCTTAAAGACCAATATAACAAAGTGTTTAAAACACCAATAAACAAAACTACAACGCGTCTCCCATACGCGTCCAACTACCCACAAGCATGGATCTTTACAAACACTCAAATAACTCAATACACTGACTTGAAAGCAACCTTACTTCAGCAACCAGAAGACTTCTACAAGTTTACCATAACCCCTCAGACAGCTCCCGGGTCGCCTGCAACTCACACCTTAAAACACTACAGCTTCGTCTCGATACCAAGAGATAAAAGAGTAGACGAATATGAAAATCTATTTAAGATACGACGTAGTTACCTCTTTACTATAGAACTGCAACAAAGTTTTGAAAGACTAGACGCAGACGATTCAACACCCATACCTATGTGGACAAAAGAAAAGTCTCAAGAAATAAAAAAGATCGCTGATGATCTATATAAATAAAATAATGAGGCAAAAGGCAAAAGTCAGCTTGACCCCGAATTTGATCAACAAAACCTACACATGACTGATAACCATGTGATCTCTGAATTAGAAAAGTCACACGATACAGATAATGATACAACAGTAACTAATCATAAAAGGTCCAAAGTTACAATAGTTATTGATAATAACATAAATGACAGTAATACAAAAAATAAGGAAACCGACCTTAATCTAATAGACATAGAAGCAAATCCAAAAGACACTCAAGAATACTCAAATTCAAATGTCGGGGTGATTGCGAACTCCACGCATAACCCCTACAATAGATCTTATCTAGTGCCTCCGGTACCAAAGGCCAACCTTACTTACGAAAATATTAAAGCTCATTTTTCGACTACTGAGAGAATTATCAATTTGATAAAGTTACTTTACGACCGAGCAGAAGTAGGAACAAAAATTGACGTAAACTTTCACAACTTCATTCTATCAGGTAATCAACTTGAAATATTAAACACATATAACCCAGAAAATATCGCTTCGGGACAAGCCATAGAAGAAAAATGGACAGAATCTATCGCTAAACAAATAAAAGCACAACAGAAAGAAGACAGGATTAATGAATTGCCTTCAGGGGTAATCTACCGAATCATAGAGAAAAACCGAAATTACATTGCTAGCAAATTTCTATTATCCACAAACTTTAAGTATTTGAGGAACGAAGCCATAACCAGAACTTATATCAAAATTTTCTGCCTCATCTTCGTGAGCAGACCTAGACCATCTAAAGATCAAGTTGACTTTGACAAACTACGAAACTTTTGCACCAAAGAATTAAGAGCAGACCTACCACCTCTTCCAACACATCCTAAGGGACTACCACAATCAATATTGGACGAACTACCTAAATCACTTCCGGCTTGTAAACCGAGTGAAATCGGGAAGATGAAACGAGTGCTTATGGGATATTATCAAATTGAAGGGGGAAACCTCAACGAGAATTACGCTGTACACAAAATTGAACTACCTTCAAATTGCGCAATGGTAACACAATTTTTACAAACGGAAGAAGGAGAGGATTTATTTCTCCCAATCACCACAGAAGAACAATATAGAAACATCAGCAAATATCGGGATGCATTAACAAAATTCTATATCATCAAAGGAAGATTACCAACTTTCTATTTCAAAGTACCTGGGAAGACAATAGTATGCGAACGCTTGCCGAAAGAATGTAACGAACTCCCAGAAACATGCAAAAAATACTTTCCATGGAATAGCGGAGTCACCTACAATATATCCTTCGTGGACCTAATTGGCCAACTCAAAAAAACTTATTATTTTTACAGAATTCCCAACAGCTGGTTCTATCAAAAGAAAGAACTCACAGGGAAACCTGAGGATACACCTCTAAAAAATAAATTTACTTTTCCAGTGACAAACACTACGATCGCTAGAGACCTACTAAAAGAACTGCATAAAGAATATATAATAAATTTTCCTTTACCAACAAGTTGGATAGACTATACAAAAGACAAAAGAATCCCACTTCCAACAGATAATTACGCAGAGGTAAACAGAGTCGCAGGAACAGAATATCCTTGTTTCAAAACTAATATCTCAGCAAACAATAAACTAGCGAGGGTGTACTACAAGTTTTATCAAATCCCTCCAAACTGGTTCACAGAAAACGTAATACCAGAAGAGCGCGAAAGAGCAGATAACAGAACACCATTACCATCAGTAGAGGAGGTGCAACAACAGATAACAAACGATATAAGAGGAAACGAACTGGAGGTTCCACTCAAGAATCGGGCGGATTTCCACTCATTGAGACAATACTTGAAAACGACATACAAATTTGACAGAATTCCACCAAGTTTCTTCAACTACGACTCATCAACGCCAAATAGTGTTTCTAACCCTACGGGATTTTGGAACTTTTAAAGTTACCTAACAAAGCATTATACAAAATCCTCCAGTACACAAGTGCGCGTGGTACCAAAAGTACTAGAGGATCAAACAGTACCAGGGAAATCAGCATTATTTTTAAGCAGCAATATAACAATTATTCTAAAAAAAAATATATAAAAATACAAAAAAAAAATTTTAAAATAAAAAAACAGAAAAAAAAACACTCTACGTATGATAACACTAACATTCAATACAGAGAAAAATGTAATAATAAGGGAATAAAAAATGTAAAAAATGTAAAATCAAGAGGGACAAATAATTTTTAAGCAAAAGAATACAAAGAATCAAATAAAGGGGGCTACGGCCCAAATACCCCGCAAAGCATCACAGGTTGGAACTCCTCCGAGGATAGTTGCAACAGCCAAGACCTCGATATTGATGAGTTATTCGATACTATACCAAGCGAGCAATTATTTGAGGAAAATAATAATTTTACGTCTGAAATTTCAAATAGGTCAACACCAAAGAATGAACTCAGCGAAACAGGTTCTCAGAATAGTTACCCCTCCGTGGAAACAGACAATACAGCGTCAAGCGACTCTTCAACAACAAATGACGTATGGAATCTAGTCACACAAAATATCAATGGGCTGAATGGGATTGTTAAACAAAAAGCATGGTGGGACTATTGCATTACAAAAAAATTAGATATTATCCTATTAACAGAAACACGACTAAAAGAAAATAAAACTAAACATACCTTTCTGGAACATAAGATATACGCTAAACAGAATAATACAACGCATTACGAATGTTTCTGGGCTTCAAATACATCGGGATCAAAAGAATCAGGAGTAGGGTTCATGATACAACAGGATCTAGTCAAACATGTCTACAGGATAGAACGCTTTCAGGATAGAGGGGTGTCGCTCTACCTGTCCTTCCGGGGAAGAATGATATTACACTTAATAGGTATATACGAATACGCAAATAGAGCTGAAAGGATAAAAAAAGGGAAAGACTTAATAATATGCATCAGTAAATTTTTTTAAACGTAAGCCTTCGAAGTCCTTCACTCCGATAACCTTCGAATACCTCCAACATAAACGTAATATTTACGAAGGTTATTGGTACCGAAAACCTTCATTTTTATTAATAAAACGTAATACTCCAGAGGATATTGATATCGATAACCTTCAATAACCTTCACTTTATTATAATAAACGTAATATTTGCGAAGGTTATTGGTCCGATAACCTTCAATAACCTTTGAAAACGAAATTATTACAATAACCTCCGACATAAAAAATTTCCTGATGTGGGTTAATAAACAAATGGACGAGGCAAGCAGAAAAAGCTACACTACTATAATCATGGGAGATTTTAATGGAGTCCAGAACCCGAAACTTGACAGAATAAACTCAGTATTAAGAGGTACTAAAACAAATTTATTAAAAACTATAATCGATAGGGGATATAAAGATTGCTATAGATTGGTAAATGGGAATATAAAAGAGTATACCTTCTATAAAAANCAAAAAAATTAGATATTATCCTATTAACAGAAACACGACTAAAAGAAAATAAAACTAAACATACCTTTCTGGAACATAAGATATACGCTAAACAGAATAATACAACGCATTACGAATGTTTCTGGGCTTCAAATACATCGGGATCAAAAGAATCAGGAGTAGGGTTCATGATACAACAGGATCTAGTCAAACATGTCTACAGGATAGAACGCTTTCAGGATAGAGGGGTGTCGCTCTACCTGTCCTTCCGGGGAAGAATGATATTACACTTAATAGGTATATACGAATACGCAAATAGAGCTGAAAGGATAAAAAAAGGGAAAGACTTAATAATATGCATCAGTAAATTTTTTTAAACGTAAGCCTTCGAAGTCCTTCACTCCGATAACCTTCGAATACCTCCAACATAAACGTAATATTTACGAAGGTTATTGGTACCGAAAACCTTCATTTTTATTAATAAAACGTAATACTCCAGAGGATATTGATATCGATAACCTTCAATAACCTTCACTTTATTATAATAAACGTAATATTTGCGAAGGTTATTGGTCCGATAACCTTCAATAACCTTTGAAAACGAAATTATTACAATAACCTCCGACATAAAAAATTTCCTGATGTGGGTTAATAAACAAATGGACGAGGCAAGCAGAAAAAGCTACACTACTATAATCATGGGAGATTTTAATGGAGTCCAGAACCCGAAACTTGACAGAATAAACTCAGTATTAAGAGGTACTAAAACAAATTTATTAAAAACTATAATCGATAGGGGATATAAAGATTGCTATAGATTGGTAAATGGGAATATAAAAGAGTATACCTTCTATAAAAATGTTGACCAGGTCAGGAAACCTTCGAGCCGCATTGACCAGATTTGGGTTACCTTGGGTAAAGCGGATGTACTAATACAGGCCAAAATTATTAACACAGAATTCTCTGCTCACAGCGACCATGATGTAATGTTGATTAGCATAAATAACAGGAAATTTGTGAAAAACTCACAATACAACAAAAACCGAAGGGATAACAAGCAAAAACGGCTATGGGATTTGAAAAGAACATCTGAAGAACAATGGCAGGAATTTGAAGACTCAATGGAAAAGTATATCGAATTACAAACAGACGAAGCTAAAAGAAAAGAACATTCAATAGAAACTCAATGGAACTATATCAAGACAGGCATAATATCAAAAGGAAGGAAGTTCCTTACTAAAGCGAAAGAACCTCGAAACAGAATGACACTCAATTGGCACAAACATCTTTGCTAAAATTAGTATTTTCAAAAAATATCATAGCGATATCGCAAAGATATTAATAAATATTATTAGGATTAGGGCTTAGAACCGGGTTTATATAATCCGGTTTCACCCGGATACCGCGGGTGACCCGGTTGAAACTTTCAAAACCGGGTGAAATAGGTTTGATTATTAAAATTTACGATCGAAAATAATTATCGATCGTTGCTACATTTAAAACTTTTTAATCTATAAATAAATATTAAAAACTGTAATAAGTAAACCTAAAGATGAGAATGATGTGCATGTTCAGTAGAAAGGACAAACTTATATCATTAAAATTAAGAGAATAATTAGTAGTTAAAGTTCGAACGAATAAAAAAATCCGTTCAAACTTTAATTGCTAATTATTCTCTTAATTTTAATGATATAAGCTTGTTCTTTCTACTGAACATGCACAACATTCTCATCTTTAGGTTTACTTATTACAGTTTTTAATATTTACTTATAGATTAAAAAGTTTTATATGTAGCAATGATCGACAATTATTTTCGATTGTAAATTTTGACGATCAAACCTATTTCACCCGGTTTATACCTCAAACCGGATGAAACCGGGTGAAATAGGTTTGATTATTAAAATTTACGATCGAAAATAATTATCGATCGTTGCTACATTTAAAACTTTTTAATCTATAAGTAAATATTAAAAACTGTAATAAGCAAACCTAAAGATGAGAATGTTGTGCATGTTCAGTAGAAAGGACAAGCTTATATCATTAAAATTAAGAGAATAATTAGCAATTAAAGTTTGAACGGATTTTTTTATTTGTTCGAACTTTAACTACTAATCATTCTCTTAATTTTAATAATATAAACTTGTCCTTTCTACTGAACATGCACAACATTCTCATCTTTAGGTTTGCTTATTGCAGTTTTTAATATTTACTTATAGATTAAAAAGTTTTATATGTAGTAACGATCGACAATTATTTTCGATCGTAAATTTTGACGATCAAACCTATTTCACCCGGTTTATACCCCAAACCGGATGAAACCGGGTGAAATCGGGTGAAAAAAAATTTTTAGGAAATCATCCGGGTTCATCCGGATATCCGATTTTAAGGTCATTCGGATATCCGGATGACTTATTGGGACACGGTTCCAAGCTCTAATTAGGATACCTTAATGATAGTTTTATGAAGTTATTATGATTGTCATAAGATTATCTCATATATATTACGAAGTTATTCTCATGACATATTTGTGATATCTATTTGATATTAAAAAATTAATAAAAATTTAAAAAAAAATTATTAAAATATATATCGCTAGGATATTTATTCGATATTTTAAAAAAAATTTTTCGAATTAATATCTTTATGATATTGTATTAATACAAAATATATATGTATAACAAGGATATAATTTTGAATTTTCAAAAATAAATAAATTTATAATTATTATTAAGATATCTTTTTAATATAAATCAATAATAAATTAATACAAATATATATCGCAGGGATATGATCTTGATATATCTGAAAATTTAGATTTATTAATATTATTAAAATATCTTTTTAATATAGAATTAATTATAATTTGATATAAATATATATTACTGGGAAATAGTTTTGATATATATATATTTATAATTATTATCAGGATATCTTTTCGATATAAAATCAATAATAAATCAATACAAATATATATTACAAAAGCATGATCTCAATATGTCTAAAATTTTAAATTTATAAATATTGTCAGGATATCTTTTTAATATAAAATCGATATTACAAAGATATGATCTTGATATATTTGAAAATATAAATTTATAAATATTATCAGGATATTTTTTCGATATAGAATTAATTATAATTTAATATAAATATATATATGTATTTATAATTATTGTCAAAATATCTTTTTGATATAAAATTAATAATAAATTAATACAAATATATATTGTAAAACATGATCTCGATTATACGTGTTGCCCAAATCCCAAATAATTTGGGATTTGAGATGTCAAAATGCACAAATTACTAGTATTTGGGATTTGGGATTTGGGATTTCGGCAAAAAATACTAATTGTAATTTGGGATTTGGGATTTGGGATTTTGGCATTTGGGATTTCGGCAAAAAATACTAATTGTAATTTGGGATTTGGGATTTGGGATTTTGGCATTTGGGATTTCGGCATTTGGATTTTGAATTTGGGCGGCAGGTATAATCTCGATATGTTCAAAATCTTATATTGTTAGGATATCTTTTTGATATAAAATTAATTATAATTTATTATAAATATATTACCAAGACACATTCTCGATATTTTAAATAAATTTTAGAATATCTTTTTTAAAATTAATTACAATTTGATAAAGCTAATATTTTTTATTAAAGAAAATTTATTTCTTACCTCAAGATCACCTATAATTGTCATTTAATATTACACCGTCTAAATATTAATTTTTATTATATTAGTTTTTTTTAAGGTTAAGAAATCCTATTTATTACATTTATTTTTTATCTAAAAATTATCTGATAATTATTTGGTAATTATATGAAAGCAATCTTACTTGAAGTGAACAATATTTCAACTTATCCTAGATAAAGAATATGTATATCTTTATTTTTATATTATTTAAAATTATAAAATTATAAAATATTATATAGGATAAAAAAAAAATTTATTTTTATAAAAAATATCAGAAGAATCATATTTACCTATTTTACAAATAGTTGTACAGTTATATTGTATGGTATATCCCGAAGTCATCAAAGTAAAGGTCCAAAAAAATATTTTTTATTAGAAGATTTTTAAAATTTTTTAATTTTTAGATATATTCCAAAGAAAGAAAATGGCAAAATTTTATATACCTTGTTATCCAAGTTGCTTCTGTTTCAGATTTTTATATAATATTTCCTTTATTATATAATTATTTTGATTATTAATATATTCATCATTATCATTAAATAAGATTTCTTGAGAAGTTACTAAATTTTTTGGTGAAATAAAAATAAATTAGTTTTTATAAAGTCATAATATATTATTTAAAAAAAATTTTTTTTTTGTATTGTTTATAGAAGTTCGTAAAATTCTAAATATATTTTTACTTTTATTAATATTTTTTTATCTTAATTATAAACAATGACACAAATTCATCTGAAGGATATTTTTTCATTATTAATATCAGATTTAAAAATTATAGAAGTTCCAGTATAATATGTTCCTAAAAATAAATATAAATAATTAATTATAATAATTATAATAATTTTAATTTTATTAATAAATAAAAAACTTACTTNATCAGAAGAATCATATTTACCTATTTTACAAATAGTTGTACAGTTATATTGTATGGTATATCCCGAAGTCATCAAAGTAAAGGTCCAAAAAAATATTTTTTATTAGAAGATTTTTAAAATTTTTTAATTTTTAGATATATTCCAAAGAAAGAAAATGGCAAAATTTTATATACCTTGTTATCCAAGTTGCTTCTGTTTCAGATTTTTATATAATATTTCCTTTATTATATAATTATTTTGATTATTAATATATTCATCATTATCATTAAATAAGATTTCTTGAGAAGTTACTAAATTTTTTGGTGAAATAAAAATAAATTAGTTTTTATAAAGTCATAATATATTATTTAAAAAAAATTTTTTTTTTGTATTGTTTATAGAAGTTCGTAAAATTCTAAATATATTTTTACTTTTATTAATATTTTTTTATCTTAATTATAAACAATGACACAAATTCATCTGAAGGATATTTTTTCATTATTAATATCAGATTTAAAAATTATAGAAGTTCCAGTATAATATGTTCCTAAAAATAAATATAAATAATTAATTATAATAATTATAATAATTTTAATTTTATTAATAAATAAAAAACTTACTTTTATTAATAGTAATAGAAGTTATTTCGAATAAAGAAGATTCTTGCCAGATTGTATCATACCAAAATTTATTTTTTTTATACAACGTTTTTTCTGAGGAAAATGTTTTCGTTGTTCTTTAATGTTTGTATATTTTTTGTTACATCTATAGGATTAAAGTTTTTATTATTAATTATATTCACAAGATCTTTATAACCATTATTTCCTATTATATGTTTTGTAATTTAAGTAAACAATATTAAATATATTATATTTTTAAGATTAGTTTCTTCTTCGATATCTATTTCTACATCAGAATTATTGTTATTTTCAGAGAGGTCAGAGTAGTCAGAATTATTATTATTATTATTAGAGTAGTTTAAATTATTGTTTTTGTTGTCAAGAAGACAAATATTATTATTTTGAAGACGTGAATATTAAGTTTGTTTACTTCTATTTCTAATATTTAGACTCATTATATTTATAAACAATTTTGTTACTTATTTATTTATATATCTGTGATGTTACACAAATTTATCTTCACAATTTTTTTGATCTTTAATTCTGAATTATTACTGTCGATCCTTTCTATAGTCACCTTCTGTACAATCACATCATATAAATTCCCTCACACCTTTTGTAAATACTAATACCTATTAATGCTATGTAAAAAACTTCTTATAATTACAGGATTTTTATAGTCACATCCTGTTAATCCCAATTTTTAATAATGCTATATAAAAATTCTGATATATAATCACTTTTGATTATAATCACACTTTTTATTTTTGGTTCCAAGAGGTGTGACTATAGAGAAAATCAACTGTATATAATTAATTCTAAATAATCACATAATTAATTTTGAATTAGCTAAAATGAGATTCTCTCAATTTTTATTGATAAATTAATATTAATAATAAAATACATTTATATATATTTACATTATTATAATTGTTTTTTATAATATAATTAAAATTTTTTTTAAAAATAAAAAATATGAACAAGAATATTAAAACGTTAAATACGACTATAAGGTGATCAAATCCTTATAGAAGGGAGAGAAATTTTTGATTAATACTTGTCACTTATTTTAAGACGGAGCTAGTCATTAGACTTATTCAAACTTGAACTTGTCTATAAGTTTTGCTTAATTGAAAACTAAAGCTTGTCACTCATTTTAAGACGGAGCTGGTCATTAGACTTATTCAAACTTGAACTTGTCTATAAGTTTTGCTTAATTGAAGACTAAAGCTTGTCACTCATTTTAAGACGGAGCTGGTCATTAGACTTGAACATGTTTTATTCAAACTTGAACTTGTCTATAAGTTTGCTTAATTAAAGACTAAAGCTTGTCAATATATTACTAAAAAAACTAATAAAAAACTTATTAAACTTGAATAACTAAATATTAACTATATTATCTCATTACTAAAAATCATACTTGATCAGAAAAAAAAATATAATATATATCCAACCTAAAAAAAGATGAAATTTTTGAAGGATATACATCAAATTTGGTAAGTATAATTAATTCATTTCAACCAAGCTCTAGTCTTGAAAGTCGTTAAATATACTTACTTCCACTTAATGTATCACTTCAGATAAGGGAAATTAAATTAAAAAAATAATAATTATAGTATTTTTAATATCATCATCATTATTATAAACTGTTTAATAATAATAAATAAATAAATAAATAATTAATTAATTAAATAAATATATAAATAGTTAATTGATTGTATTAATTATATTAATTTTGATTCAACTCTTCTTACCATTATTATCTCCTCATTATAATTGTCATCATCATCATCACTATTATTATTTTTAATAATAATAAATAAATAAATAGTTAATTGATTGTATTAATTATGTTAATTTTGATCAACTCTTATTACCATTATTATTATTATTATTTATTATAATTGTCGTTGTCATCATTGTCATTATCATTGTTGTTATCATCATTGTTGTCATCATTATCATCATCATCATCATCATCGTCATCATTGTTGTTGTCATCCTCATCACCACTATTATTATTAATGTAAATTGTTTAATAACAATAAATAAATACATAAGTTAATTAATTGTAATAATTATACTAATTTTGATTCTACTCTTCTTACCATTATTATCTCCTCATTATAATTGTCATCATCATCATCACTATTATTATTGTTAATAACAATAAATAAATAAATAATTAATTAATTAATTGATTGTATTAATTATATTAATCTTGATTCAATTCTTATTACCATCATTATCATTATAATTGTCATCATCATCATCATCACCTTGTCATTGTTGTTGTCATTGTTATCATCATCATTATTGTCATTGTCATCATTTTCGTTGTTGTTGTTGATGTCATTATTGTCACCACTATTATTATTGTTGTAAATAGCAATAAATATATATATATATTATATATAATTAATTGATGATATTAATTATATTAATTTTGATCCGACTCTTCTTACCATCATTTATTAAAATTATTATTGAACAAATTATTAATATTAAATTATTATTATCTAGATCGGCTTCTACAATTTCGTCATTATTAGGAGTGGATTCTGTGATATCTTGGGGATGGATGGCAACAGTTTCTTCAGTGGGCATGAGATTGGCGATTTCAAAGGACAACGAATCTCCAGGTACGTTTTGGTTTTCTATATTGTTTCTAGTTAAAGTTTGTATTAATTCATTGGCTTGGGCAATCAATCTAACTGCTCCTTGTTCCCGGTCGTCGATTGGTGAAGTTCTTTAGGTGGTTTGGATTCGGCTTCGCTGAATTCTATAAATAAGGGTAGCGGCTCAACGACTTGTGATGTAGGTTCTTGGGTTCGTGAAAGACCTACTACTACTTGAGAGATAACTCGTGGTAAGGTTCGTGAAGGGGTTTGACTAAAAAAAAGGGAAGGTTTGAAGTGGCGACCGGCGATGTTGCAATCGTAATGAGGATTGCTGTTTGTAATTTCGTCTTTGGTATTCTTGAGAGCTTAAACCTTTGTCTTACTCATTGTTATTGGTGTTAGCAGGTTGTCTTTGTGGGTTTGTGAGGTAGATGCTACTGTGTTTGTCGTAAATTGCGGCAGGATTGATGCCGATGGTGTAATTACGGTTAGTTCGTCTGGTGAGTTTGGTCTAAAAATTAACTATACCGTTCAAAGGTTTGGGATTGGGATCTTCAAGTTTTTGCTGTACGTAGTCTTGCTGTGGTGAAAATTCAATGTTAAAAGGGGTTCGTAGGAGTTTCTTCCTTAGAGGAATCAGGGAATTTTTCGTTATTTTCAAAACCAAAAGAATGGTATAATAGGTGATTAGCAAAGTAACCATATAGGCGCAATTATTATGAAATTATCATGCATTGTACTACTTAAATGTTGTGATATATAAGTTTTTCACCAATGATCGTGTGCTTCGAGTGACTTCTTTCTAGCAATCGCGCGTTGTAAATTGGTTATAAATTAGTTTGGTATGATCCATGTGTAGTAATAAAATGTCATAAAATATATTTGAAATAGTTTTTTAATGGATAAATTCGGCAACGTATGGAAAAGACAATCCTATGGGATTCAAAGGAGTCTTGACCCCTCGTATTCAGGTGTGCTCAAATCAAGTCCGGTAGACAAACCCAACGTAACAATATAAACATGGATACACAACAGACAGATGAACTTACTAATCAAATGTCCGCGATTCAAGCAACAATAGAAAAAGCTATTAGTCTTTTAAACAACCTGANGGTAGATGCTACTGTGTTTGTCGTAAATTGCGGCAGGATTGATGCCGATGGTGTAATTACGGTTAGTTCGTCTGGTGAGTTTGGTCTAAAAATTAACTATACCGTTCAAAGGTTTGGGATTGGGATCTTCAAGTTTTTGCTGTACGTAGTCTTGCTGTGGTGAAAATTCAATGTTAAAAGGGGTTCGTAGGAGTTTCTTCCTTAGAGGAATCAGGGAATTTTTCGTTATTTTCAAAACCAAAAGAATGGTATAATAGGTGATTAGCAAAGTAACCATATAGGCGCAATTATTATGAAATTATCATGCATTGTACTACTTAAATGTTGTGATATATAAGTTTTTCACCAATGATCGTGTGCTTCGAGTGACTTCTTTCTAGCAATCGCGCGTTGTAAATTGGTTATAAATTAGTTTGGTATGATCCATGTGTAGTAATAAAATGTCATAAAATATATTTGAAATAGTTTTTTAATGGATAAATTCGGCAACGTATGGAAAAGACAATCCTATGGGATTCAAAGGAGTCTTGACCCCTCGTATTCAGGTGTGCTCAAATCAAGTCCGGTAGACAAACCCAACGTAACAATATAAACATGGATACACAACAGACAGATGAACTTACTAATCAAATGTCCGCGATTCAAGCAACAATAGAAAAAGCTATTAGTCTTTTAAACAACCTGACAAAAAGAATTGAAAGAGTTGAACAATGTTTAGATATAGATACTTCTACTGATAATATGCAAGATTATATGGAAGAAGGGAATGTTGTAAGGGGGGGACTCTCGGCACTTGGACAACTTCTCCTTGAAATGAAACCACAGAAGGAAATTTTAAAACTAATATGGATAACAATAGTAAATCTACAGTCAGTACTAGTGAATCTCAGTAGTTGCAAAAATGGATGGAAACAATGTCCGCACAATTAACTAATATGACTTCGCAAATCCAAAATGTATCAAGTCGTCAAGATAATATCGAAAGAAAACAGGGAAGCAGTTGGTCTTCTCAATAAATTTCTCAATAACCATAATAATAATGATGGAAGAACAATCTACATTAACAAATAATAAATTAATTAATTCCACAGATAGAAACATAGATAATAATAATAACAATAACGATTTTTTATCAATATACTAAATAATAGTAATGATATAGATAATAATTTTAATAGAAACAGACAAACTGGTCATGGAATATACGCAGAAGTTGTAGGCAAGAATAGACAAAACAATATTTTAACCCTAATAGCCGCCTCGCCAGAATCGAAGCACTCTTGGAAGAGATCACTGGTAGACTATCTGTCCTAGAAGATTTCATTTGGAACAAAGCTGTCGCCGACGAAGAAGATGGGATGTATGAAATGACTGATGAGGAAATAGAGGAAGATGAAGCACAACAATTTAACCAAACCGTCGATAACGGTGAAAGTGACATGCAAAATAACACTAATATACTCAACGCGCTCCAGCAATTGATGGGCTGATTAGATACAATAGAAAAGCAAGTCAAAATTGCACCCAGCACACCCGTTAGTGCCTCAGGTGCCAATAATGGAAGCTCGCCTCATTAATGTTTTATTCCCCTTAATCTAATATATTTATATAATGAATAATAAAATCAATAATAATAATAATAATAATATTTCGAATAGTTCGTTCTAATTCTAACGGGAATAGTGATACAACAATGGTGAAGCGTCGTATGAACGCAATCATAAAAATAAATATAATAATAATAACTTCAACACAAAATCATATATAATTGGCCAATCTTTTAATATACATTAGGAAATTTTTTATGTCGGAGGTTACTGTAATAATTTCGTTTTCAAAGGTTATTGAAGGTTATCGGACCAATAACCTTCGCAAATATTATGTTTATTATAATAAAGTGAAGGTTATTGAAGGTTATCAATATCAATAACCTCCGGAGTATTACGTTTTATTAATAAAAATGAAGGTTTTTGGTACCAATAACCTTCGTAAATATTACGTTTATGTTGGAGGTATTCGAAGGTTATCGGAGTGAAGGACTTCGAAGGCTTACGTTTAAAAAAATTTACTGATGTAGCTACACATAACGTCCGGGGATTTAATGATCCGATTTAATGTGATCTCTTTCTCAATTTTGTTAAGACAAGATCTGTAGATATAATCCGGATCTCGGAAACAAACATGAAAGAAAACAAGGAAAAATGGTTTATAGATGGCAATAAAAAATATCGAATACATTGGTCCTCGAATGGTATGGGGGCAGGAGTAGCTATCATTCTAAAAAAGAATTCAATAAATACGTATGTAACGTTAAACGTTATGAAGGGAGAGCAATTGCCCACGGAAAACCATAATATGCTTTATTCAAGTATACTGCCCTAGCAAAAAAATGGAATGGAATGGATGGAAGGTGAGAGAAATTCTTAAAGACTGTAGATCTGAAAGTCAATACAGCTTCATTCACCCAAAGAAGTAGTATGGATACGTTTAGCTATGAGACGTTTAACAAAAATTGGAGAATTTTAAAAAATATTATTATTGAGGCTGCTGACCAGGCAATGCATAAGATGAAGAAACAGAATCATAATAAAACAATCAAACGAAGCATGTTAAGAAGCTTCAAAATCGCGAAAGCGCTAAGCAAAATGTATAGGTTTATGAAACAAGAAAGGTCAAAATCCTTAAAATGGATAAGAGGACATGAAAGATTTCAAAAAGAGGAAAAGAAACTTGTGGAACAAAACTACAACACAGCCAAGATGTACAGTGAGTGCACGACGCTAGATGAAATCACAGACGCGCTCAGGAAGGAAAGTTTACACTTTCAAGGGATCTCTAAAACGGAAAGGAGGAGGGAAACTCTGTAGCAAATGATAATCGCGGTGGAAAGACGTTGGGAGGACCTCAAAGAAAACCCGAAACGGATGATCAACAGCATCCTGGATAGACCTCGTCAGTCCATTGTCATGGATCGTTTAATTGAACAAGATGACAATAGCGATCCGATCATAATCAGTGATGAAGAATTAATTAAGAACAAAGTTCGGAAACACTTCCATGAATGGACCTGGAAACGAAATTTTAATATGAATTTGCTCAATAAATGGCACAATTATTATGAAATGGAAGGGGTCGACAGTTCTTGGTATGATGGGCTTTTGACCGTTGTATCCATGGAAGAATTAATAGATGTTATTATGAAATTACCCAATAAGAAGGCACCGGGACAATCCAATTTACAATATGAATAGTTTAAACATTTACCAACAAATGCCATAGAAATATTTAAAGATATCCTCAACATATCAATAGATCTAAACGATATTTCTCGCATGACTATATATATCCTATACCTAAAATTACGACTTGGGGAAACAACCTCAATATCACAAGACCGATCACTCTACTTGAGGCTGGACGAAAAATCTTCATGAAAATTATGAACAATAGATTGGCAAATATTTTTAGTAAACATAAGATCCTCTTAACACACAACTATGCGGGTCTACCAGGTTATGATACACAATGTTCCTATTCACATTATTAATAACGTGATGGAAGACGCTCATGCTAATAAGAGAGAATTATGGATAATGTTCCAAGTAGTGTTCCGATCCTATTTCAAAATGCAATCCGGATTAGATCCGGATTTTCTCAATCAAATCCGAATTATAAATCCTTATCCTTAAATATTTCAGATCCATCCTTATTTTAAGGATCCATC
>PQFF01000536.1:12775-45361 GCA_003547095.1 Diversispora epigaea | reverse complement strand
TTGATTAGTTTATTATTGATTAGAGAATTGAATTGTTATATAATATTAAACGATAATTATAAAATTAAATACTCACTCGCTGTAATTAATTTATATTGATTAGTTTATTATTGATTAGAGAATTGAATTGTTATAATATTAAAACATTGATTTTAATAATTATAAAATTAAATACTCACTCGCTGTAATTAATTTATATTGATTAGTTTATTATTGATTAGAGAATTGAATTGTTATATAATATTAAAACATTGATTTCAATAATTATAAAATTAAATACTCACGAACTATATTGATTAGAAATATTAATATATGCAATTTATTAGCAATAATGATTTTAAAAATAAACTTTAATGTAACAATATGCCTACTATTCCGATTCTTCCGATTCCAATTCTTCTGGTTCTCCTATTTCTTCCATTTCTTCCGTTTTTCTTGTTTCTTTCATTTCTCCGAATTCTTTAATTTCTTTATCTTCTTCCATTCCTTCTCTTCAATTTCTTTAAAATCGAAAAAAAAATGCATTATCGGATTAAATAAATTCCATTTTGTACAACAATGATGATTACAGAGATTGAATGCACAACTCAACTATTGTAGATATTTAAAAGAAATTTCCATAGCACAAATAATCCAAATACCGTAATCTGTCGCACAAAGTATCCGCTGGGGGCAAAGTACCCCCTTAAAATATGCCATATCTTGAGGTTTCACGAAGAGGACAAAAGTCACGGGGGTAAATCATCCTTTGTGCGTCATCCTTCATCCAAGATGACTATTTATTCATCCTGGTACAAAGAACGTGTTTATGGATGGTAGAAGATGAAGGTAAACAATAGAAGAATTATAAAAGTAACTGCGGTTGGGAATAAGAACGAGAGATTCCCTTCTCGTGAAAACATTTTTCTTTATTCATCTTAAAATTAAATAATTTCTTCTTAATAATCTTAATAATAATAAATTGTTCGAAATAATTTTTAAATAATAAATAAATTTGTAAATAATTGATAATAATAATAAATAATTTTGCGATAATCTAGTAATTCTAAAATATTTTTTTTCTTTATATATGGGGTCTGCCACAGCAAAAAGGGAAAATTATCTGATTTCGAGAAAAATCGGTTTTAAAGAGTGACTTAAATTCTAAAATAAATTTAAATTTTACAATTTTCATCTTTACAATGTGAGATAAATTTTTACATGCACTTTAATAAATAAATGGATTATAATATTTATTTTGATAATGAATGTTAAAAAAATTCATTAAATGTGCCCGAAACCCCTTTTTGATGTGGCGGGCCCCATATAAATAATTCTTGTAATAAATTTAATAAATAGTTTTGTATAGCAATAGGGATAAGATATGCTAAAGCAGTAATATATCTCTATTGTGTATTTCTGTAATAAACTTTATAACTCTTTCAATAAACTATTATCTATTTCTTGCAAGTTACTTCATAGTCTATTAAATTTCGGCGGAGTACGAGGTAGTTAGTAAAAGATACTTTTACTCCACTTACTCATCGTACCTTCAGATATCACACGTAATTGTATTGTTAGTGATTGTTAGTAAGCAGGTTTTGATCGACTGATAGCCTGATCTTACTGTGTTTCGTGATATTGCGCACAAAGGAAAGTGTGTTAGTAAAGTATTGAATTATCGTGTGAGTCACCTAAATTTGGTGAGACTAATTGACGTAACTTTCATCTTGTTCTGCGCAGACTGCGACAATATACATGTAATCCGTGTACCATATTTTATACCTTTAAATAGTAAATCTATGTAGTTTTAATATTCTTTTTTATGTAAAGTACCCCCAGGTACAATTCATATTTTCAGGTGGTGGAGTGTAATATACCCAGGGCTTTTGGTCTGCAGATTACAGTACTCTCTTTGAAGTTAACGAACAACTGAGATTTTTGAATTCAAAATAACCAACGCAAAAAAAAATCTTAATGTCTCTCTTTGAAGTCAACGAACCAACCTTCAAGATGCAATCCATAATACAATACCAAGTATTAGTTAAGTGCTTTAAAAGTATTTCTTTAATATTACTATTAATGAATAATTTATTGTATTTAAAAAGAAAAAAATCAAAGGAAACAAACAAATCCCTCAATGGTACTATGACAACATTTGTGAATTGATCAAAAGAGTTCGTTAAAAATATTTAAAATTTATTTATAAGTTGAATTATCAAATATCAGCATCATTAGTCTTTTAGCATTATTAATTTTTAGCATTTTAATAAATTTTGAATCGCTTTCATCATCAAAAGAGGGAGCTATAGATCCAAACGAGGTAGAGTAAAGCGAAGTTGAGTATATTCAATCTGAAATGATCAATTATTATTAGTTTTATAATGAAATGTTATATGATGATGACGATAATTGTTTATTAGTTATTTTACTTAAAATAGTTATTATTTAATGCAATAATGAATTGTTGCTAAATTTATCTCTAACTATCTTTATTATTATTATTTTTTATTTTTATTCCCAAGATGGTCAAAACTGGTTCATTTTATTTCCTTATAGTCATCTTTCACTTTTCCTTTCTAAAAAGATCATGATTATTATTTTTAAAAGATATTATTTGAATGTAAATTTTCACGTTGTATGCTATTATTGTTTATGATTGTGATGATAGAAGAGTGATGGTAGAAATGGAGACAAGCTACACTGAATTTTAACTTAAGAGATCGAAATATCATAATCTTCCAAATAACCTTCATTTTTACTAAATCGGCTTGTTCCAATGACTATACCTTAAACTTATTTTGAGCAGGATATTGAAGAGGATAATATTCCTTATGATTTATATTCCTCTAGGCATTTTTTCTTTAATATTAAAACTTAATTCTTGTGATTTTTTATAATATTATCATCATCACTAATATCATATCATCAAGTAAAATAAATAGTAATGATTTCCTTTGTTGTTGTTGAATCAAATACGTCACTTCCCCTTCTTAATTCACTTTAATCTGGGATAAAAAATGCACATTTTACTCGAAATTTATTATCCTCTACTTAATCGATCTCACCATTAACGATCTTTATTACTACCCTATTTC
This sequence comes from Diversispora epigaea, assembly GCA_003547095.1. Taxonomy (NCBI): domain Eukaryota; kingdom Fungi; phylum Glomeromycota; class Glomeromycetes; order Diversisporales; family Diversisporaceae; genus Diversispora; species Diversispora epigaea. The sequence goes on along the minus strand of PQFF01000536.1, from coordinate 42,284 downwards.
CATTGCAAAGCATATAAAAACGTGATGAAACTTTTATATCATTTTCTTCTTCGGATGAGTGAATTTAAAAGATGAGTAATGTCATTCTTATGACTTCGAGATAATGGATTATTCAAATAAAAATAATAATAAAATATAATTCAACGAAAAACATAATACATATAATCATCATCTGCACCGCTGCACTAATAGCTAAAGTAGTTTTCTTGACTTCATTTGAATCATGATTTCAATCAATCCGTCACCTTTATATAATTTACTACCAAAATCACGTTCATGAACTAATTCTTCTAATCCATCTAATGCCGATAATTTTTTTTTAAAAGATTGTTGTGATGATGATTGAATTAATTGAGAAATATGATTAAATGATCCGAATGTGAAATACTATTATTTTCTTTATACCGTTGCGGTGGTAGTTGTGGTTATAGTTTCTTTCAATGATTGGCAATGATTTTTATATTTCGATTCCTATACCTAATCCTCATATTATTCATATTATCAGATTCAATGTATTATGTAACGAATCTTTTGATGATTCTTATAATGCTTCTTGTTGATGTATATAGAGCCTCTTTGGCAAAGGTTTCATCCTTCATTTCAATTAGGATAACTTTGGATAGGATTCAAAAGTTCTGTATATTTTTTTTTCGTTTCAAAATCAATTTTAATAAGAAATATTCAATAATATAATATATTAATACGTGATCATAATTTAATATAATAAATAATTAAAAAATCATAACAAATAAATAATCATATTATATGAAATATATGATATATGTTACCTCGAGGTATTTCGTCCTTCGGATATTTCTTTTAAACTCTTCTGTTGCTTCAAATAATAATTACCACTATTGTCACAGATCGGCAATACTGAACTGATTACCTCAATTATGATAATAGATAACCATATTGTACATAACTGTGACATAATTTAAGAATTGTTTGTTTTTTTTGGCATGGGTTTCTTTGTTGTTGTTACGAAAATAAAAAAACAAATAGAACATAATTGATTGTATTATTATAATCGAATACGAATTGTTGTGTTTGACAAAATCTCAAGCTAATAATATAACCTTATAAGAATGATGCAACTATTTAGTTTTTTTTTGGAATTTGCCAAGATTTGTCAACAAATTGTATATTTAATTGTATAAGGAAATTTAAACGCAGTTAGTTCAGTTTGAATTTTTAAAAATAATAAAAAATAAAAATGTCTTTTAAATTTTTTGATAAATTATCTCAAGATTTTTCCGAACTTCTTAATGACAAAAAAGATTATAATGTTGTCATCGAAGTTGATAAAGAAGAAAATAAGAAATCTTTTACTGCATATTCAGTTGTCTTACGTTATCGTCCATCTTACTTTGATAAAGAATTAGAGAATGTTACTACGGAGAATAATATCAAAACTTTTATTAAACTAAACATTTCTGCTCAAATATTTGAAATTATTCTTAAGTAAAGAAATTATTTATTATTAAATTAAATATATATTATGACTCGATATTAATAAAATAAAATGCATTGAATAGATATATCTATGGCAGAATTATCGATATTGAAAATAAAGATACCAAAACCATTTATGAATTAATGATCAATGCTAATGATTTGAAGCTCGAAGAGCTGTCAGTAAAATTAGAAAGCTACCTTATCGAATCTAAAGCTTCTTGGTTAAGAACTCATTTCTCTTTTGTTTATTATTCAATCTTCGACAGTAATGAATTTGAAAGTTTGAAAAATTTTTATAATGATATTATTGTAAAATATCCAAATTTGATTTTCGAATCAGGAGATTTTATCTCGCTCCAAGAAACAGCATTGATTTCTATTTTGAAAAGAGACAACTTAAAAATCGAAGAAATTAAAATTTGGGATTACGTTATTAAATGGGGAATTGCTCAAAATCCTTCTTTACCTATTAATTTAGAAGAATGGTCTAAAGAAAATTTTGAGGCTATGAAAATTACTTTACAACAATGTTTACCACTTATTTGATATTTTCATATTCCTGGTGAATATATTGGAGAAAATAAAACCCTATAAAAAAATCCTTGAAAAATAACTTTGGGAAGACATAACTCAATATTTTATGTATCCAAATAAACCTGTTAAATCACTTATTTTACCAGCAAGAACCGTTTTAACTCCTGAATTACCTTCAAGAGTGAATTAACCATTTTCAACCATTATCAACAAAGAACATGTCGCAGAACTTTCATCATGGTTTGATCGAAAATCAACTATTTATTCTTTATCAGATATACCTTATGAATTTCAATTAATAGTCGAGATGGTTTTCGTCCCAAAACATTTTGGGAGATGTGTCATGGACATGCTGGTACAATTGTGGTTGTAAAAATTGCAGGAACTGATGAAATAGTTGCTGGTTATAATCCTTTAGCTTGGGACAACTCAATAAATAATACTTGTATAGAAACAGATGATAGTTTGATTTTTTTGTCAAAAAATAGGAATATTCAAGATTCAATTCTCAGCCGAGTTATAGATAGTAGTGGAGCTCTATACTATCAAGATTCTGAAGATCAGAATAGTTATGGTCCATGTTTTGGACATAATGAATTTATGATGGAATCATATGTTTCCGATTTTGCCCAAGGCAATGAATGTTGGTGTTATTATGATACTAGATATGTTAATCCCTGTTATGAAAAGCCTTTTAGAACAGCTAAGTAAGGTCTTCAAGTTTTTCTATCGTCGATTATGAAGTATTTAAGATAATTAAAATCTGTTATAATCTCATAATTTAAATAGTTTGCACATTTTAATGATAAAACATCTATTTATGAAACCACTGTGAATATGAAAAGTATGGGAACCTTATTAATTATCATTCAACCGACAATGTGCTAAAACGGGTTCTGCGATGGTTTTCGATTTTTATGTTATTGTTGTTGTTTAATTTTTATTTTAATGAAGTGTTATTAAATATTTACGCGAATCTAAAAAATATTTGAAATTATCCAATGTGCCAAATATTTCGAAGATTAAACTTTTTCATAAATTGGAGAACTCATTAAATAATAATGAATCTTCATTTACATTTACAAAATTATTATTTTTTTAATATTACTGCATTATTTTAAATATCTTTTTTTTCCGTTTATTTGATATCTTTAAAATCTATCAAATAAAAGATGACCATTTTATTATTTTTTACGAAAATAATTTACATTTTTTGAAATGTCTTGGGTTGCTTTTCATCGTAATTCATAAATCGTATTCTGGCAGATTTATTTTTTGTTTACTTATTATGTGTAAACTAAATTTTTATTGATATCTTTGTATACGTATTTGTATTGTATTTGAATTTAAAAAATTCATTCAATCAATCCAATCACTAAGATATCAAATATTTATAAGATTTTATTATTTATTTATTTTCATTCCATTTAATATTTTTTTTAAATATACTATTACAATACTTGAATTATTTAAAGAAAAAATTATTATATCTATCAGAAAATTATTTCACAATAGTTATTTGGAAATACAAATTGTTTACCTCTGAAAGATTTAAAATATTTAAAATATTCATACATAGAAAAAATAACTGATCCTTTTTTTGTATATTTTTCATATCCACCTTCTCCTAGTAGGAAAATATTTGTTGTTTGATTTTATTGCAATATCCAGTTTGAGTTTCTAATCACATTCTTTTTACCACCAAATCTTATTTCTTGTTTTAACTTTTGAATGTTGAGGGAATTGTAGATCCTAAATGAGGTAGCGTAAAGCGAGGTCGAGGCTTAATATATGATTATTACACGTTGACGACAATAAATTTAATGTAATAATTATTATTTAATTAATTTTTACAAAATTAATATGAAATATATGAGGTGTTTGATGTCCTTCGAATATTTCTTCAGTTGCTTCGAATAATTTAGGATAACAGTTACTACCATTGTCACAGATTTCTGTGGTAAACATCGAACTTGGGCAACCAATGACAATGCAAACATAATAAAAATAAGTTTTGGAGATATTTTTCTAAAAAAATAATAATTATTTGAATTTTTTTGAATTGTTTTCTCGATTATATACAATTATAACAATTATTAATTTCGATAGAATCACGTACGTGCAATTTGGAAGAGGCATGGCACCACGTGGGCGGAATTTGATTTTTTCTGTGGAGGAAATATATTCCTACTTATAGTTATTCGGACGAGATGTCATTATTAATTTTTTAAAAGGCAAATTTCGTTTATAGAAAGTTCTAATAATACATAATGAATTTTTCAATACAAAATAATTCTAGAAATTAGTAAATAGAATATTCTAAGGTGAGAAACCCCAATTTTAGAAAAGAGCGAATAATGAATTATAATATTTATGAACTAGCGTGTATGACTCCTTTATTCAAAAATTACTTACATACAATATAAATTACTTATTTGAATGAAATTTTATTACTTTCTTACATAGTAAATTTATTCTTTCATTTAAAATCTAAGTTGCATAAATGGAAAATATATATTGTAATGAAAATGGAACTACACTAGAAGATGAGGAAATATTTCAGCGGTAAATGAAGTCAACCGAAGGAGAAAATATTATAGGACAATATAATATTGAATATTGTTATCAACATGGGATAGGAACAACAAAAGATGAAGAGAAAACCCTTCAGTGACGTAAATTCAGGAGGAAATGCTGCGGGAAAAACAACAAAAGATGAAGAGAATGCATTTCAGTGGTTTGTGAAATCAGCTGAAGGTGGAAATAGTAAGGGGTAGTGTAATATTGGAATTTGTTATCTAAATGGATAAACAATAAAAATGAAGAGAAAGCATTTTAGTGGTACATGAAATCATCTGAAGGGGGAAATATTACTGGATGATATTATTTTGGATATTGTTATGAACGTGGGATTGGAACAACAAAATATGAAGAGAAATCATTTCATTAGTACTTGAAATCTGTTGGAGGGAATAGCTTTGTACAGAATAATCTTGGAGCTTGTTATTAAAATGGAATTGGAACGACAAAAGATGAAGAGAAAGCATTTCAATAGTACTTGAAATCAACTGAAGGAGTGAATAATGTTGGACAAGATAGTCTTGGGAATTGTTATCAGGATGGAATAGAATCTACAAAAGATGAAGAGAAAGCATTTCAATGGTACTTGAAATCAGTAGAAGGTGTAAATAGTGTTGGATAATATAATATTGCACGTTGTTATAAACATGGGTTTGGAACAACAAAAGATAAAGAGAAAGCATTTTAGTGGTATTTGAAATTAGCTGAAGGGGAATATTACTGGGAAATATAATCTTGCACGTTGTTATCAACGTGAGATTGGAACGAAAAAAGATGAAAAGAAAGTATTTAAGTGGTGCTTGAAAGCTGAAGGAGGGAATAATGTTTAGGTGGGATAGGAACTGAAAAAGATGTAGAGAAAGCATTTCAATGGGTTTTAAATCAGCTGAAGGGAAAAATGAAATGTTAGTGACCAACAATTAATTGAATTGGCCTATGGAGATGCAATTAAGAAAAATCAAAATAAATTAAAGCAAAATAATAGAAATGATATGATATTAGTTCAGGACTTTCTCAATCATCCATTAAAAATCTAAACAGTATTGAAGATTCAAATGTTAAAAATTACAACTGCTGTGTTTGTTGGCAAAAAAATGATTGTATTAAAATTTGCAAGAAGAATTTTCAAGAATTTGGTAGATTTCATAACTGTGGAAATTTAAATATAAGAAAAAATATATGTAAAGATTGTAAATATTTAGAATTAGAATATATATTATACCTTTCTATAGTTGTTAATGATTTTGTTAATACAATTATTCAAATGACAGAGTTAGATGAAAATGCAAAGGAAAAGGAAATTTGGATTATAGTAAGTAGAAAGGAATATCATATTTAGATAAGGAGCAGAGCATTTAGCACTGTTTGGAAAGCAGAATGGGAAGATATGCTTGAAGAGATAGTTGAAATCTACAATTTCAATCAAGTTGCTTTGAAAAACTTATAAATTCGAAAGAAATGAGCCTTGAATTTTCAAGGGAGGTAAACATTAAATATATTAATATGAAAAATATTTTTTGTATTATACAAACAAATATTTCAAGACCTTATATCTTTTATAAATATGTAGTTACTAGCAGATTTCCACTGTCGTTCCAAATATGTTCTGCCAATTTTGGGTATAACTCAAGATCCGATGACAATGGAATATGCAGTTGACAAACATAATCGTCCTCTTTTAATATAAATTATTTTATAAAAGAAGTTTGAAAAATTTTAATGATTAATTTTATTCAAAGGTCTTATTATTTACGAATCCAAAACAAATACAATTCAATCCAATGAATAAAATATATTTAAAACATATATAATTACTAATGAATATCAAAATGCCCGTTGCTTTAATGTTTACAAGTATTTTAAAATAAATTTTATTTGGAAGTTTTGAGAAATGTCAGTATGATTTTTTCAAAATAAAATAAAAATAAAAAGAAAAAAAATCACATACATATAAGAACGTAAACGTAAATGATGACTAATTCTTTATCTACATTCTCCAACTAATTTTACGAAATTTCAGATCTACAATATCAAAAATCGGTAATTAATCATAAGAATAAAAATTATGAATTTGTTAAAGAACTGATTATGTCGACTCTGCTGTCAATACAGCTAATGACCCAGTCAAATCGAAGAAAAAAATAGTTTAACTAATCAAACTCAACAGCAACAAACACTATTATTACCACCAATATCAACAGTAACAACAATAGCAGTGCAACTTCAGCAGCAACAACAGCAACAAGAGCAGTAAGGGCAATACCATTTTTTTCCTATAATAATAAAAGTCAAAATAATCAACATTCGCTAATATTAAAGCCAATTTCATTGACTTTTCATCATCACCAATACAACAGATAATCATCCCAAATCTTTCCATAAATGTCAACTTCTTGAGTAACTCTTTTATTAACTCCTTTACTAATTCTTTCATCACAACCATCGACTTTTTTATCGCAATTAACAAAATTAACAACACCTTTATCACAAGCATCTTCTTTTTCAACGCTTTAATATTACACAATAATCAAAACCAAATCTATCTGAATTATCACATCAAATCTAATGAGAACTTTTTTGACCATTCGTTTCAATCACAATCTCAAATTTTCAACTGCAACCATAACAACAACAGCAACAAAAATAAACAATGCAATTTCAACAGCAATAGCAACAACAATTTCAACCACAGAAATGCTTCCTCCATCATATCAATTATAATTCAGTTTTCTCCTCTATCTACTTCTAACCACAAAAACAATCACAACAATCATTCCAAACAACAATATCCAAGAAAAAATTTACCAGAATTGCCAAAAATTTAATAAAAATTGATATGACTCATGTGACATTCGAATATAACCACTTATTGATAGTATAAGACTTATAATGACGATAATATTATTAATAGTAAACAATAATCATTACACAGGAGAAATTGCAATTTGTATATAATTTAATATAATCCGTTCTGAGATAATTTAATATAATTTTTAGCTAATTTTATACATACTGTATATACATTTTAGTATAGCTGGGTAATGATATGACCCAACGGGTTATGAAAATTTTAATTAATAAATTTTAACGCTTTATCATCCTATACAAGATTTTTTGAAATTATCAAATATCGAATCAAAAATTGAAAGAGCTCCAAATTGAATTACCGAAAGAAGGAAAAAAGGGAATTGTCATAAGTTTAAATTATTCAATTCTTAATAATTTAATAATTTTATTATTTAATCAATCAAAATCAAAGAGCCATGAAAATTTCTAATGATTCATCATTCATAGATTAATGTTTAGATCTTGAATCAAGATTTGAGATTAATTCAAGTAATTTTTGTATGTGAGAGAAATGATTTTTTTTTTTTTGCAAAATTATGTCATAATTAATGAAAATTTGACAATGTGATATGAGAAATCTTCTTTAAAAAGAAAAATTTATCAAATTATTATATTTTCTTTCCACTTTTTAGAGTTCTACTTTAGAGTTATGTACAAAATATTATTTTATTTTAGTAAAATTAATAAAAAATAATTTACCAAATACTAGATACTAATAATTTAAAGATAATAATGAGAAAAAATAATAATAATAGAATTGATGAAAATCTAAAGATAAATAATAGTAATAATTGTAAGCACTAAAAGTTGGGTAAGCATTGACAATACAAATTATTAAATATATTAATAAAACAATAAATTTTGAATTTTGTTTAAATAGTAATGAATTTTTAGATTTTTTTATCACCAAAATAATAGTAAATATTGGAATTATAAATAATTAAATAATTAATAAACTTGAATGAAATCTTTAAATTTTTGGCAAATTATAATATTAATTTACTTCTGTAAATGTAAATAATATTATTAAGTCAAATTGTCTTTCAAATTATATTAACTAAGATAAAATGCAGATACTCAACTCTAATTTTGGACTCTTGTGATTGACTGAACTTCGTACCTTTCCCGATCAACCCAATATAATTGTTCGTTTACATGTATATACAAGATAGTGTATGTCAGACATTACCGCGACGTTTCTTCTTATGAATCAGTAGCAAAACCCATTGAGCAAGTAGACCACTTTTTGCAAAATTTTTCGATCGACTATCAGCAAGAATAATTGATCCATCTTTGGTGGCCGAACTCTTTATTTCAATCAAGTATTTTGGATTGCTTTGCAAAGCAATGTGACCATCTTTCGTGAAAATCCAACATTGATTATTAGCTTGAGCTTGATGCGGACTTCTCCTAGAATGCAAGATGATACGGTTTCCGGGTTTACCTGTTTAACAGCAAGCCAAATTTTATATTGTTAATAAATCAAAAATAAGATTATTAGAGAATTCTCTTAATTCAAAATTCTTACCGCTACCAGCATCTAAGCATAAAGAAGTTTGTTTATTAACAATCCAACCGTCGTCGTATCTCCAAAGTTGATTATGGTCATGTTCGGTATCACTCTTTTGTTGCGCAATAATGACTTTAGTACCGTCTCTAGCCCAAGAAACGAAGAAACTCTGTTCAACGTCAACAACTAAATTCTGACTTGGGGGTGCATTAATGGATTCACCAGAAGAGGAAGAAGCGGACTTAATGTAGAAGTCGCCAGTAGGAAATTGAACATAAGCCATTGTATAATTTAATATCACAATAAATTAACAGAAATCGTTCACCAAAAATTGAAGAATTTTGAAGCAAAGACGAAAATAATGACCTTTGGTGGACCTTTTTTATTATATTCTCGAAAACGCGTTTCTTTTTATATTATTTTATTGTAATTTTTTTCATGTGTAATACAATAAAAAAAATAGATTGAGGAATAGGCTTATCTCATTGGTTTCACAGCAATTAATCCAGACAAATATTGGTAATGTTTTTTTAAGATAATAAAAGGGTGCAACGATGCCTAAGCAGAATATTTTTTTTTATTACGAATGGAATATTCAAAATATTTTCTTTTTTCTTTCGATTTTTTACTTTAACATATGATTGTTAACTTCAAATGTGGCTTTTTGTGTGCTCCGTTGCTATCAATTAAAGACTAAAGAAATTTAAGTCAAAAGGAAGGAAGAAGTCACACTTTAAATCGCAGCACATATTGATAATATTGAATCAGAAAAAGATTAGCCAAACCACAAGCTAAATATTTACATATTTTCTCATGCATGCTTTAGACGAAATCACACATGTTTCTGTTATGTGTTTCCTCATAAGATATATTTATATTTATTAAGTATTTATATAATATTTATCGTTCCGGTTTCTGCAATAAAAAACTTGATATTATCTAATTTTAAGGGACAAGTAATTTTAAATCAAATTGCTAAACCTTGTAAACTAATTAAACACAATGAATAAGTCATAAATTATGAGTAGAACAAGTTTTTAAAGTTACCAATGAAATCCAATACAAAAAAAAACACAGTAATTAATACAGTAATTAAAATAATAATCATAAAATATATATCTGAGAAAATAACTTTAAATAACCTGAAATCAGGTTTATTTCAGGTGCAATTTGTTTACATTTGCTATACAAAATTCTTTTCCTAGTAATGAAGATATAACGTGACTTGCTTCGCCATCCCGTCGGTCGTTTTTAGTTTTAATTGCTATATATATATTTATTATTTAAATTATGCTTATTTTTATATAAAAGTAGATAGTAGCAAAAATACACGCATTCGTTAATTAAATAAAAAATTATAGAGATAGTGATAAAGAAAAGAGGAAGAGGAAATTCCTTCCTCTCGGAATGAGGTATGTTTAAAAAAAATTTTTTTTTAAAGATAAAAAAAAAAGATTTTTGATAAGAATGATAATTTTTTAAAAAAATGATTGGAAAATTTTCTCGTAGCGTTGGCGTGAGTGTTTTTTTGTTTATTTTTGATAATAATAAATAATAAAAGTAAAGTAATAAATACATAGAGTTTTTTATAAAAAGGATCCTATGTATACAATCAAAAATTTAATATATATATCGATCAACATAATTTTATTGTAAAGAAGTGGACTATTCTATAATGCAATAAATAAAGTAAATTTGATTATAAACTAAGAGAATACTATATCTAGATTATTTTCATCCATTTTTTATTGTAATATAATATATATATACAATAATCAATAATACTGAATCAAGAAATATCTATTCAATCAAGGAATGTGAACTCCTTCGCAAGGCAATTATTGGATTAAAAACAAAATGTTGAAGAACCACTAAACTCTAAACTAATAAATAACCAGACAATATTAGGGTACTGTAAAACACTATAAAAATTAAAAAACTTGTATGCATACAAGAGTTGTGCCGCATTTCCATTTTGTCTTCTATTTAGAATAGAATAGCTCAATTAGACTAACTTTTTTAAGCGATTAATGATAGATAGATAGATAAAGGTTCATTAAAAATAATTAAAATAAAAAAAAATAAAATTGAACATTCACGCCATCAAATGGGTGCATTAGCTTGGTTTACGTAATCAAAACTTATTGAAAGTCTAAATTTTTTCTCTTGGTCTCAACAGGAATATTCAGTATTAAATTTATTATATGATAGGATGAGATTGATAGATTTGTTTATACAATAACTTACATAATTTACACAGTTTACATAATTGACCCTTGTAAACTGTTTCCTGTTTTTAAGCAACATCAAGAATCATCATTTTTTTATACAATCCTCAAATAAGAATCTCGTAAATGCAATATTTAAGTGTTACCATTTATTTTGTGAAACAGTTGCGGCTGATGATTGTTTAATAAGTCCCAATAAATTAATAATTGTACATTGTCAATTTGAAATTTTGAATAATAAAAATGAATTTTAAATTTTTTGATAAATTATCTCAAGATTTTTCGGAACTTCTTAATGACAAAAAAGAATATAATGTTGTCATCGAAGTTGATAAAGAAGGAAATAAGAAATCTTTTACTGCACATTCAGTTGTCTTACGTTATCGTTCATCCTATTTTGGTAAAGAATTAGAGAACATTCTTACGAATAAAGATCATATCAAAACTATTATTAAACCAAATATTTCCGCTCAAATATTCGAAATTATTCTTAAGTAAGTTAAAAAATTGTTTATTAATTTAAATATTAAATTAATACATTGTGACCCAATATTAATAAAATAAAATACATTTTATAGATATATCTATGGTGGAATTATTGATATTGAAACTGCGGACACAAAAACTGTTTATGAATTAATGGTCAATGCTAATGAATTGAAACTTAAAGAACTATCAGTAAAATTAGAAAGTTATCTTATCGAATCTAAAGCTTCTTGGTTAAAAACTCATATCTCCTTTGTTTATCATTCGATCTTTAATAGTAACAAATTTAAAGGTTTGAAAAAATTTTATAATGATATGATTGAAAAACATCCAAATTTGATTTTTGAATTAGAAGACTTAATTTCGCTTCAAGAATCAGCATTAATTTCTATTTTAAAAAGAGATGACTTGAATGTCGAAGAAATAAAAATTTGGAATTACGTTATCAAATGGGGAATCGCACAAAATCCTACTTTACCCACTAATTTGGAAGAATGGTCTAATGAAAATTTTGAGGCTTTGAAAATAACAATACAACAATGTTTACCACTTATTCGATATTTTCATATTCCTGGTGAAGAAATTTGGAAGAATATAAAGCCATATAGAGAAATCCTTGAAAAACAGCTTTGGGATGATTTAACTCAGTGTTTTATGTTTCCAAATCAACCTGTCAAATCCCTCGTTTTGCCAGCGAGAATGATTTCAACTTCTAATTTGCCTTCAAAAACTATTTCAACTCCTAATTTGTCTCCAAAAATCAGACCAACCATTTCAACTTCTGATTTGCCTTCAAAAACCATTTCAACACCTGAATTTCCATTAAAAGTAAATGAATCATTCTCAACTATAATCAGCAAAGAACATGTTGCAGAACTTTCATCATGGATTGATCGAAAATCAACTACTTATTTTTTAGAAAATATTCCTTATGAATTTCAATTAATTCTTCGAGGAAGTCGAGATGGTTTTCATCCCAAAACATTTTGGGAGATGTGTCATGGACATGCTGGCACAATTGTTGTTGCAAAAATCGAAATGACTGATGAAATAGTTGGTGGTTATAATCCTTTAGCTTGGGATAATTCAACAAGAGGCATTGATGTGAAAACGAATGATAGTTTCATTTTTTCATTGAAAAATGGTGATATGCAAAATTCAATTCTCAGCCTAGTTATAGATAATAGTGAAGCTCTGTTCTATGCTGATTCTAAAGATCAGAATAATGATGGTCCATGGTTTGGTGATTCTGAATTTGTGTTGAAATCAGATGTTTCCGATTTTACTCAAGATAAACTATGTTTGTGTCATTATAATTCTAAATCTAATACTTTTTATGAAAAACCTATTAGAAAAACAAATGAAAGTTTTTCTATTGTAGATTATGAAGTATTTAAGATTATCTTAAAAAAAATTCCAAACTGCACAATTAGATAGTTTAAATGAATATTCTATTTTATATTTTGTATTTTAATAAATAACTATTTTTGAAAAATTGAAAATTACACCGTGAATATAAATTATTCAACTGAAAAAGTTATTACGCTAAAACAATTTTCTGGGACAGTTATCTTAATAAAGGTGACTAAATTGTTAATTTCTTATTTTAAAAAAAATTTATATAGGTTCAAATATTCAAATTTATTCAAAGGATACAATATAAGTAGAGATATTGTACATTAGTATAGAAAATTGGTGATCATGATAACTATAAAGAGTTGTCGCAACTTTTGATAAGAAACAAAAATATTTAATATATTATTTTATTTCGCCCGAGCATGATACATTTATGATCTACTTATTTTATAATAATCAAAAAATACTATGCTCTGATCTCGAAATCAAAATTATCGTAAATGCATTGTATTACTAGAATAATAATTTCACTTTTGATTTTGTGAAATAGTTAAATTGCCATCAAGAGTTAATGAAAAATTCTCATCTATAATAAACAAAGAACATGTTGCAGAACTTTCATCATGGATTAGTCGAAAATCAACTTCTTATTCTTTAGCAAATATTCCTTATGAATTTCAATTAATTCTTCGAGGGAGGAAATAGAGATGATATCCATCCAGACATTTTGGTTGAAAAGGTTGCTGGAACTGATGAAAAAGTTGATGGCATGGCCATAATCCTTTAGCTTGGGATAATTCAACAAGAGAGGCGTTCGTATGGAAGGAAATAGCAGTCTTATTCTTTTCATTAAAAATGATAATATTCGAAATTAAATCTTAGCAGAGTTAAAGACCAAAGTAAGGCTCAATAATACTGTAATTCTGATCTTCGGAATATTTGTGATCCACATTTCTGCTATTGTGAATTTATGATGAAATTAAAAGTTTCAGATTTTATTCAAGATAAACTTTATTGGTGTAATTATAGTCCTATATATAGCGTTTATTACAAAAAACCTAATGAATTTCTTTCTATTGTAGATTACAAAGTATTTAATATTATTAAAAAATAAATACTAAAATGTATGGTTAGATATATAATCTCGTTATTTAAATAGCTTACTTAATAAATAAATTATAACATAATTAATGATTTTTTACTGTCAATGTAAAAAAAAAAATATTTAAATCAGTTCAAATATTTGAAACTATCTAATGTGTAAAATATTTCTAAAACGATAATTCTTCATAAAATTAGAGAACTCACCATTTATTTAGAAGTGAATCGTTATCTAAATAATAATGAATCTTCATTTACGCTCACAAAATTATTATACTTCTATATAAATTTTGTTTATATTTGCACGTCTGAATTTAAAAAAAATTCGTCAAATCGCAAATATATATAAGATTCTATTCCCCAAATAATTGCATACACAAATCTTTCCAAGTAATAATTCTTTTTGAGCCATTTCATTCTATTATTTTTCTTCTTGATTCTTAACTTTTCACCTTCTCCTCCATTACATTTTTCATTATATTCTCCATTAAATTCTCCACTATATTCTTCACTATGATCTTTACTAAATTCATTTATAATATCTTTCAAATCCATAAAGCAAATTCTTCTTTCTTTTCCGTTCTTTTTCTTACGGTAGTTTGATTTCTTTTTCTTTTTCTTTTTCTTTCAATATCTTTAATTATTTCTTTGTAGCTGCATCTGACATTATATTTTCTTAGGATATTGACTTTGCTCATTTAATATTTTACTATTGTATAACATTATTATCATAAAAGAAGCTTGAAAATTTTAATAATTAATTTTATTCAAAGATCTTATTATTTCCGAATACAATTCAATGCAATTCAATAAAATATTAAAATATATTTAAAATATATATGATTATCAAAGAAATAGCAAAAATCACTTTACTTTGATGTTTTCAATTATTTTTATAATAAATTTCATTTTTAAGTTTTGAGAAAATATCACAGTATGATTTTTATGAATATTTTTATGATGCATTTCGTTAAAAAATTAAAAATAAAATACAACAAAAAGAAAAAATACAAAAAAATCGCATACTTTTATATTGTAATTATATTGCCTGGTACATTTCCAACTGATTTAATTTAACGAAACTTTAGATCTACCATACAATAAAAAGAATTATTATCTTCTTCATTCGAAATATTGAATCATGTCAAGAATCGTTATTAATCATAAGAATACAAATTGGAGAATCTGACGATGACGACTCTGCTGTCATCACAGCCAATCCATTCAATTCAAAGAAAAATAGTTTAAAAACATTATTATCAACAGCAACAGTAATAATAAAACAACAACAGTGATGACAACAACAGCAACAAGAGCAACAAGAGCAACAACATTTTTATTTAAATAATCAAAGGAAATGCAAATCAACTACATTCACAACATCCACTAATACTAAAGCCAATTTCTGCGACTTTTCATTCCAGTATCATCATCATCATCATCATCCCTAATCTTGTCATAAACGTCAACTTCTTTAGCAACTTCTTTATCGACTCCTTTACCAAATCTTTTATCACAATCATCAACTCTTTTATCGCGATTGGCACACCTTTATCATAAGCATCCGCTCCTTTGGTACAATTATCATCCGCGTCTTTTTTAACGCTTTAAAATTACACAATAATCAAAACTAAATCTATTTGAATGAAAATCAAATTCATAACAGTAACAACAACAATAACAATTTCAACAACAGAAATACTTCCTTTATAATATCTGTCTGTTCCTTAATCACAACAATAACAAAAATCCAAGAAACAATATCCTAAAATTGCCAAAAATTTGATAAAATTAATGACTCATGTAATATTAGAATATAAACTCTTATTGATATCCAGCTTAGCATTTTGGAGATTTAGCTTTCTTGTATAAGACTTGTAACGATGATAATACTATTAATAATATAATATAATAATCTGCTCTGTGATAATATAATATAATTTTAAATCTAATTTTATATATACATTTTAGCATCACTGGGTAATGATATGATGGAAATTTTAATTAATTAATTTTAAGGAATTATAATCCTCCACAAGATTTTTCAAAACCATCTAATATCGAATAAAAATTTGAAAGAGCATGGTTTTGTACGCAAGGAATTCGAAATGAATTTAAATAACTTAAATTTAAGATTTAGATGAGATGAAAATAGAAATTGGTAAGAAACCGAAAAATCTTTAATTAGATGAAAAATATTTTTTCATGCATAATTTATGAAAACTTAACAATATGATATGATAAAATCTTGAAGCAACAAAAAAAATTTATCAAATTATTAAATCCTCTCTCTTTCCATTTTTAAAGTTTCACTTTAGAGTTATGTACAAAATTATTGTTTTTTTTTTTTTACTTTAAAAAATTTTTAATATAATTCAATTACTAATAAAAAATAAAATTATCAAGCACAAAACTTGTACTATGCATTGACAATAAATTAACAATTAAATATAAATTAATTTTTTTGTCACCACACCACGAATAAAATAATAATTATCACGAAAAAAGAAATTATTACATATTTGGTTAGTGTTCTAAGCCTGTCTAAAAAAATCGGCTCGGCTAAACTTATATTATAAAATCGACTTAGCCGGGTTAGTCAGCTAATACTAAAATTTCTTAATATAGAAATAAAATTTGTGAATATGTCTTGCAAAAATCATGTGATTAGACAACAAAAGAATTATCATGCATAATTATCATGTGGTCCTGATCCTGATTACACAAAAGCTGATTTAAATAATAAAGACTCTATATGGTATCGACTTGGCCGATTTTCAAAAAATCGGCCGGCTAAGTCGACTAAACTTTCGGCTTAGAACACTATATTTGGTATGTTTGACAAAAACTATTTAATAAATATTACCTTATAAAGAATGATCAATAAAAATACAGAGATTATTTAAAATGACTTTTAAATTTTTTGATAAATTATCTCAAGATTTTTCGGAACTTCTTAACGACAAAAAAGATTATAATGTTGTTATCGAAGTTGGTAGTGAAAAAAATAAGAAATCTTTCACTTCACATTCAGTTGTCTTACGTTATCGTTCATCCTACTTTGATAAAGAATTAGAGAACGTTACTACGAACAAAATTCACGTTAAAACTATTATTAAACTAAATATTTCTGCTCAAATATTCGAAATTATTCTTAAGTAAGTTAAAAAATTGTTTATTATTTTAAATATTAAATTAATACATTGCGACCCAATATTAATATTAATAAAATAAAATACATTTTATAGATATATCTATGGTGGAATTGTCGATGTGGAAAATTCAGATACCAAAACAATTTATGAATTAATGGTCAATGCTAATAAATTGAAACTTAAAGAACTATCAGTAAAATTAGAAAGTTATCTTGTCGAATCTAAAGCTTCTTGGTTAAAAACTCATTTCTCCTTTGTTTATCATTCGATCTTTAGTAGTAACGAATTTAAAGGTTTGAAAAAATTTTATAATGATATGATTGAAAAACATCCAAATTTGATTTTTGAATCCGAAGATTTTACTTCGCTCCAAGAAACAACGTTGGTTTCTATTTTGGGAAGAGATGACTTGAAAGTCGAAGAAATTAAAATTTGGGATTACGTTATCAAATGGGGAATCGCTCAAAATCCTACTTTACCCGCTGATTCGAAAGAATGGTATAATAGAAATTTCAAGGCTTTGAAAACAACACTACAAAACTGTTTGCCACTTATTCGATATTTTCATATCTCTATAGAAAATATTTGGGAAAAAATGAAACCCTACGAAAGAATTCTTGAAAAACAGCTTTGGGATGACATGATCCAACGTCAAGTGTTCCCAAATAAACCTGTTAAATCACTTGTTTTACCTCCAAGAAGAATCTTTTCAACCACTGAATCGCCATTCTCAACTATAATCAACAAAGAACATATTGCGGAACTTTCATCATGGATTGATCGAAAATCAACTACTTATTCTTTAGAAAGTATACCTTATGAATTTCAATTAATTCTTCGAGGAAGTAGAGATGGTTTTCATCCCAAAACATTTTGGGAGATGTGTCATGGTCACTCTTACACAATTGTTATTGCGAAGGTTGCTGGAACTGATGAAATAGTTGGTGGTTATAATCCTTTAGCTTGGGATAATTCAACAGGAGATTCTCGTATACAAACAAATGATAGTTTCATTTTTTCGTTAAAAAATAAAAATATTCAAAATTCAATTCTCAGCCGAGTTGTAAATAATAGCAAAGCTTTAGTCTATCATCATTCTGATGATCAGAATACTGATGGTCCATGGTTTGGTAATTGTGAATTTATATTGAAATCGGATGTTTCTGACTTTACTCAAGATAAATTATGTTGGTGTTTCTATGATCCTGGATACAGTAACTATTATGAAAAACATATTAGAACAATTAATGAAAAATTTTCTATTGTAGATTATGAAGTATTTAGGATTATTGATCCAATTCCTAACTGTACAATTAGATAATATTTTTTATTTTAAAGATAATAAATCTATTTGTAAAATAATTAAAAAAAAATCATCATATTTATTCGAAATTAATTACAATTCAAGATAAAATTGAAGTTGAGAATGGAACAAAAGAAAAAAAAAATCCAAATCATCACAATCACAGCATACTATATTTGTTGAAACAATTTGAATACGTGATTTATTTTGTTATTTCAACGCTACGTTACTGTTTACTTTAACAAAGAGTTCTCGTCATTTATGCGATACAATGTAAAAAGACATTATATATATTTATATGTTCAAATATTTGAAATTATTCAAAGTGCTAAAATATCTCTAATATGAAAATTCTTGATAAAATTGGAGAACTCATTATTTGTTTAGAGGTGAATCGCTATCTAAATAATAATAAATATCTTTTTTTTCCGTTTATTTGATATCGTAACAGGTTATTATTTTTATGATAATAATTTACATTTTTTGGGAGAGAAGTAAAGTGTAATACTTAAATTGCATTCTTTTGGCATATTATCTGATGAAATTTATTCACTAATTATGCAAAAACTAAAATTTTTAAATATATCTAAATTTTATGTATAAATAAAATTCATTAAATTACTGAATACAGGTTAATTGAATTGCGTATAATTTTTTTTAATTTTAAATTATGATACAACTTCTTAATAAAAAAATGTTTGTATCTGTATATAGTTAAATTTATTTAAAGAGTAATTATTATGAGTATATTCTACCTTTATTTGGAAATAAAAATTCTTACCCTGAAATATTTAAAATAATTATAACAAAAGTTTGTTTTAAGAGAAAATTTAATTAATCATAAGAATACAAATTGAAGAATAAAATCATGAATTTGTTAAAGAATTTGATAATGAAGATTCTGCTGCCATTAACAACAGCGGCAACAGCAGCAACAAGAGTAACAAGAGCAACAACATATTTATTTTCTATAACAATGATAACCAAAATAATCAAAAAGAAATGCATTGAATTACATTCACAACATTCACTAATGTTAAAGCCAATTTTATCGACTTTTCATATAATTTCAGTCTCATCATTATCACTAACAGATACAACAGATATGACAGATTCAGCCTTTTTCATCACCCCAAAATGTCAATTTCTTTAGCAACTCCTTTATCAACTTCTTTATCAAATATTTTACCACAATCAATGACTCCTTTATCGCAATTAACACATCTTTATCATAAGCATCTGCTTTCTTGTCAATGCTTTAATATTACACAATAATCAAAACCAAATCTATTTGAATTATCTTATTTTATGAAAATCAAATCTAATGATAACTTTTTGACCGTCATGATTTCAAATTTTTCTACCACCACCACAGCAACGACAATAACAATTTCAGCCACAGAAATGCTTCCGCTATTATAACTATCAAAATGCAGTTTTCTCTTCTATCTACTACTCAACCACAACAACATTACAACAATCACCACAAAAATAACAAAAATCCAAGAAACAATATCCCAGAATTGTCAAAAATTTAATAAAATTGATGACTTATGTAACATTAGAATATAGACTCTTATTGATATCCAGCTCAGTATTCTAGATGTTTATCTTTCTTGTATAAGACTTATAATGATGGTAATGCTTAAAGATTCCTGTTGTGATTATTTACAAGAGTATCAACTTATTGCCATAAGGAAAATTTAATTATGAATTACGACAGGCATCACTAATAATACTTACTATAGATAATAAATAATAATTATTACACAAGAGATATTGCAATTTGTATATAATATAATCCGCTTTGTGATAATTTAATATATTTTCATATCTAATTTTGTGCTCACATCAGAAAGAGGTTCACGGACTTTTTTTTCTTCTCAAAATTAGTTTAAAATCACTTTTAAATTGATATACATGTAATCACTCAAAATTTTTTTGATGAGCTGAGAACCCTTTTTTGCTGTGGGAGACACCATATATCAATTAATTTTAACGCCCAATATCAGACAAAAAATTGAAAGAGCATAGTTTTATACACAAAAGTTTTTAAGTTATTTAAATTTATTTCGAATGAAAATAGAAATTTATAAGAACCAGGAAAATTTTTAATTAGATTAAAATTCATATTCGTGTTTTTTTTTTGCATAATTTATGAAAATTTAACAATACGATATGATAAAATCTTTTTTAACAAAAAATTTTATCAAATTATTATGTCCTCTCCTCTTTCCACTTTAGAGTTACGTATAAAATTATTAGTTTTTTTATTTAAAAAAATTTTTATTACAATTTAATTAATTAACTAGAGATGTTATCGCAAATTTCAAAATAATATTAATAATGTTAATAATGAAAGTTAATTATCGCGAAGTATTAAAATACTACTCGTCCTAAAAATATTCGCAATTAAAATTGGAAGTTCAATTCCAATAGAAGGTTTTTTTTATTCTAAGGTGTAGTAAAATAATTCGACATCGTATTTAAGTATTAAAAAAAGAATTATAATATAATATACTGTATATCAATATATATCAATATATGGATTATTTTATGCGTTAAGTAATATATTGTAAAGAAAAGATAGAAATTTTTATTTTTGACTTTTAATTAAAATAATTCAAATAAAATAGGAACTACAAATAATAAAATGTTAATAGGCTATTTAAACTACCTAATAAAAATTTACATAAAGTTTCATTAACAGTTATAACTATAACAATATCTAAATTATTATTATTCCTACTATTTATTATAGAACGGAGAAATAATGTTAATAACAACACTTTTAAGAATATTAGATCTATTGTAAGAGAGGGGTTAATTGAATAATGATAATAATAATTATAATAACAATGATGGCAATAATATAATAGTAATAAATCCAAATGTAATACGTAAAGTTTTATAAGATGAAATTTTTAGC
This sequence comes from Diversispora epigaea, assembly GCA_003547095.1. Taxonomy (NCBI): domain Eukaryota; kingdom Fungi; phylum Glomeromycota; class Glomeromycetes; order Diversisporales; family Diversisporaceae; genus Diversispora; species Diversispora epigaea. The sequence goes on along the minus strand of PQFF01000536.1, from coordinate 20,797 downwards.
AACGACATCTTAAAGAGGAAGTAAGTATTTCGTTCTTCTTTTCTCTTTTGTTATATACATCTAGATTATACGCACCCTGTCTCTGTAATTTTAATTCTTTCTCAATTGATTAATTTATTGATATTTTATTAAAAGCTCAATTACGCCATACAACTACTTGCATTGCGCAATGGAACCTGTTGTTTTAATTTTAATTCAAGAAATATTCTAGAAATTTCCCGACAATCTTTCCATAATTTTTCGGGAATTTTATTCACAGACAGTAGGTGACATTATAATTACTACCACAAAAACCACTACAGCATTGTTCTGGATAACTAATATCACATTCCAAGCCCGGGTCAATACATGCTGGCATTGTGGTGACAGTAAAGGTAGAGGTGGATAAGGAGGTGGAAGTTGTAGTAAAGGCTGAAGTAATGGTTGAAATAGAGATCGAAGTAATTATCGAAGTAGAGGTCGAAGTAGTTTTTGCTGTTTTTGTATAAATTTTTGGACATGGCAAGTAAACAGTTGGTTTACAAAATACGACCTTGGTGAAACTGTTCTTGAAATAACAAGCAGTTTCAAGGTTGCAAATAATAATATTGAACCTCTTTTTTAAGGGGATCGCGGGAAGGGAGATGGTTATAGTGATGGTGGTGGTGGTTATAGAGGTAGCTATAGATGTGGCGGTAGTGAATTCGGTGGTCGTATGCAAACGAATTTGGTGGTTTTGGTGACTTTTATAGACGTGCTAGTAGTGGTAGTTAAGCGTCCTGGACAATTGCTGGGATAAATTGTCTCGGTGTGATCACGCGTAACAGTGATGGTTTTGCTTTTATTAATATTATTTGCAGTTACTGAAAATAAAAATAAAAGAACCAAGGCAACTAAAGTAGCCGTTTTAAAAAAAAGGGTTCTATTCAACATCATTAAGGTGAATAGGGAAACTATCAATCAAGGTTATTATCATATTTATATCAAAATTACCTACACGCGTACATTATTGGAACGTGCTTAATTGTATTTACTATAGAATTCTCACTATTAACCAAAAAAAAAAAGAAAGTAAATTTGCCTATCCTTTACAGTATTGATGATATCGTACAGATTGACAAGGTGTAACGCTTGAAGAAAATGGCGTTTTTAATACACGAATTTTTGTATAATGATAAAAAGGAGCGATTTTCATGAAAAAATCTCCGAACTATTTATTATCTATTAGCTATTAGAAATTTTAATTTAATTAAATAAAAATTCCAAACAAATATTATTATAATGGTGATACTAAAATGTCAATAGGCTATTCAAACTATCTATTAAAAATTTTGCATAAATCTTCATTGACAGCTGTAACTATAATTATATATTGATAATAATATTATTATCAACGATTTTGTTAAAATTTTTAGATTTTAAAATTATTTAATGTTTAAGAATTATAATAATTGCAATAATAATGATATAAAAAAAATGGTAGTTAATTAAAATAAAAACATTCTTTAATTAATTAATTCAATAAAGATGGCATTATATATATAAAATCGAACAAATAAATAAATTCAATATGTATATATATAGTTCATTCATGAAACAAAGAAACAGTGTATTACAAATATACTATAATACTATATAAAATAAAGAAGCATCTGTGATAAAGTAGCTTTACACAAAGTGGATTGCACATCGCACATAATGTTATACACAGCATATAACAAAAAAGGAATCGTCCTGGCTGACGAAGTAATTTCTCAAGCGTAAATTAAATATCAATTTTAGTGCGAAATTAATATCGAAGAAAATTTTATTCCTTTTTTAAAAAAATTTTTTTTTTGCAATTTTTCAATATACAAAGTTTGAGATGTTGAGCTAAGATTAATCTTGAAAAAAAAGAAAAAGAAATATATATATATATATATATATGAATTGAAATAGAAATAAACTATGGTATATAAGATTATTGTCCTTAATACTTGGCATCTAATGCTAAATTCTAATATTAATTATAATTTCTAATTCTATTAGAATTTAAGATTAGAATTAAAGGTAGAAATAGGAAGAAAAAATTTTATCTCAATAAACGGAGGTTGATTGAATATTTTTTTCCTTTGTTAAAAAACAGCGAATCATAAAATAAGAAGCACATTATTTATAAATAAAACTAGAGATGTTATCGTAAATTTCAAAATAATATTAATAATGTTAATAATGAAAGTTAATTATCACGAAGTATTAAAATACTACTCGCCCTAAAAATATTCGTAATTAAAATTGGAAGTTCAATTCCAATAGAAGGTTTTTTTATTCTAAGGTGTAGTAAAATAATTCGACATTGTATTTAAGTATTAAAAAAAAAGAATTATAATATAATATACTGTATATCAATATATGGATTATTTTATGCGTTAAATAATATATTGTAAAGAAAAGATAGAAATTTTTATTTTTGACTTTTAATTAAAATAATTCAAGTAAAATAAGAACAACAAATAATAAAATGTTAATAGGCTATTTAAGTTACCTAATAAAAATTTACACAAAGCTTCATTAACAGTTATAACTATAATAATATCTTATTCATACTATTTATTTATAGAATGGAGAAATAATGTTAATAACAACACTTTCAAGAATATTAGATCTATTTGTAAGGGAATAATGATAATAATAATTATAATAATAATGATGACATAATATAATAGTAATAAACCCAAATATAATACATAAAGTTTTATAAGATGAAATTTTTAGCAACGACATCTTAAAGAGGAAGTAAGTAATTCTTTATATTTCATTCTTCTTTTCTCTTTTATAATATATATCTAGATTATACGCTCTCCGTCTCTGTAATTTTAATTCTTTCTCAATTGATTAATTTATTAATAATTTATTAAAAGCTCAATTACGCAATACAACTACTTGCGTTGCGTAATGGAACCTGTTGTTTTAATTTTAATTCAAGAAATATTCTAGAAATTTCCCGACAATCTTTTCATAATTTTTCGGGAATTTTATTCACAGACAGTAGGTGACATTATAAAAAATACCACAAAAACCACTACAGCATTGTTCTGGATAACTAATATCACATTCCAAGCCCGGGTCAATACATGCTGGCATTGTGACGGTAAAGGTAGAGGTGGATAAGGAGGTGGAAGTTGTAGTAAAGGCCGAAGTAATGGTTGAAATAGAGGTCGAAGTAATTATCGAAGTAGAGGTCAAAGTTGTTTTTGATGTTTTTGTACAAACTTTTGGACATGACAAGTAAACAGTTGGTTTACAAAATACGACCTTGGTGAATCTATTCTTGAAATAACAAGCAGTTTCAAGGTTGCAAATAATAGTATCGGACCTCTTTTTATAGTGGATCGCGAGAAGGGGGATGGTGGTAATGGTGGTGGTGGTGGTTATAGAGGTAGTTGTAGATGTGGCGGTAGTGAATTCGGTGGTCGTGATGCAAACGAATTTGGTGGTTTTGGTGACAGTTATAGACGTGCTGGTAGTGGTAGTTAAGCGTCCTGGACAATTGCTGGGATAAATTGTCTTGGTGTTATCGCGCGTAATAGTGATGGTTTTGGTTTTATTAATATTATTTGCAGATACTGAAAATAAAAATAAAAGCATCAAGGCAATTAAACTAGCCGTTTTAAAAAAAAGGGTTTTATTCAACATCGTGGAAGTGAATAGAAAGAAATTATCAATCATAGTATCATTATCATGTATTTATATCAAATTACTTGCATAGCATACATTCAAACATTTGAAATACGTACCTAATCGTATTTACCATAGCAATAATAAATGCCTTCCTTTTTTGAATTTCGACTGCATATCTCAATGATCTTGGATGTTGTACATGAAGTTTGAAATGATTGCAATAATAGAAATAGATTAAAATAATATTATTAATAGTGTTAATAACCTTAATAATGAAAGTTCTACACAAATTTTTGTATAACGATACGATAAATAGAACCCGCCAACATAAAGGCAAATTCTAATAAATTTCTAACGATGTAATTAAAAGAAATTCAAAATTCAAATCATTATTATAATAAAAAAATTCATGGAATTTAAAACTTGCATTAAATAAAATTAAATAAAGGAAAAATAACTAGGTAACGATTCTCATCATCATCTTATGATGCATACTGCCTGTCGAATTTCAAAAAAATAAAGTTACAATAAATGCCTTCCTTTTTTGAATTTCGACTGCATATCTCAATGGTCTCAAGATGTCGTACATGTACATGACATGATTGACAAGTTGGAAATAGTTGTAATAATATAACTAGACTAGAGTGTCAATAACAGATCAATAACCATCACCATTTTCAATACTCATTTTATAGTTAATAACTAGCCATTTATTTTTTTTTTGAGTATCCATCACATGAATAAGATTGGAATTAAAAATTAAATTTTTTTTTAATAAAAAATCGCTTATATTTATTTTTAAGCGATAAAAAAATAATAAAATTTATTTTTAGCAATTATCTTGGATAATCACTATAAAAATAGAAATAGTAAGCGATAGTAAAAAAATAATTTTTTTTTACTATTTTTAATAAATTTATTTTTATAGTTATTATCGAAAATGATTTTTGGTAATCACTAAAAATAAATAAAATAATTTTTTTATAAAAATAAATTTATTAAATAGTAAAAAAATTATTTTTTTACTATCGCTTATAGAAAATAGTAAAATAATTAATTTTCTATTAGCAATAGTAAAAAAAAATAATTTTTTTTTACTATTTTTAAAAATTTCAGAAATTATATAAACACCCGCTATTCTTTGGTGGGTAGGTGGAGGTTATTCTTCTAAATAATCATTATCATGTACCATGTATATAAATTCTTGACCTTTTTTTTCCATTTCGGGTCACGAAAATCTTTCCAAAAAAGAGTATTGTTGGCAAGTGATTGAACTTAAGAACTTACCAATACTCACCAATTGGGTGAAGGTATTTTGTGCCGTGACTTCACCGAAAAAGGAATAACAATAGGGTAAAATCACCACATTCGCATGATTTTTTAGGATATAACCTGTCTGCGTGGACAAAAGTAGACAGGTTATATCCTGTGACGCAGACAGCCTGTATTAACAGTATAAATTAGGCCGATTTAAAAAATTAAGACACAACTTATCCCCTATATTATAAGATAAGCTTATAGCTTATCCTCTATATAATGAGATAAGCTTACGGCTTATCCTCTATATAATGAGATAAGCTTAGAGCTTATCCTCTATATAATGAGATAAGCTTACAGCTTATCCTCTAGATAATGAGATAAGCTTACAGCTTATCTTCTATATAATGAGATAAGCTCACGGCTTATCTTCTATCTAATGAGATAAGCTCACGGCTTATCTTCTATCTAATGAGATAAGCTCACGGCTTATCTTCTATCTAATGAGATAAGCTCACGGCTTATCTTCTATCTAATGAGATAAGCTCACGGCTTATCTTCTATCTAATGAGATAAGCTCACGGCTTATCTTCTATCTAATGAGATAAGCTCACGGCTTATCTTCTATCTAATGAGATAAGCTCACGGCTTATCTTCTATCTAATGAGATAAGCTCACGGCTTATCTTCTATCTAATGAGATAAGCTCACGGCTTATCTTCTATCTAATGAGATAAGCTCACGGCTTATCTTCTATCTAATGAGATAAGCTCACGGCTTATCTTCTATCTAATGAGATAAGCTCACGGCTTATCTTCTATCTAATGAGATAAGCTCACGGCTTATCTTCTATCTAATGAGATAAGCTCACGGCTTATCTTCTATCTAATGAGATAAGCTCACGGCTTATCTTCTATCTAATGAGATAAGCTCACGGCTTATCTTCTATCTAATGAGATAAGCTCACGGCTTATCTTCTATCTAATGAGATAAGCTCACGGCTTATCTTCTATCTAATGAGATAAGCTCACGGCTTATCTTCTATCTAATGAGATAAGCTCACGGCTTATCTTCTATCTAATGAGATAAGCTCACGGCTTATCTTCTATCTAATGAGATAAGCTCACGGCTTATCTTCTATCTAATGAGATAAGCTCACGGCTTATCTTCTATCTAATGAGATAAGCTCACGGCTTATCTTCTATCTAATGAGATAAGCTCACGGCTTATCTTCTATCTAATGAGATAAGCTCACGGCTTATCTTCTATCTAATGAGATAAGCTCACGGCTTATCTTCTATCTAATGAGATAAGCTCACGGCTTATCTTCTATCTAATGAGATAAGCTCACGGCTTATCTTCTATCTAATGAGATAAGCTCACGGCTTATCTTCTATCTAATGAGATAAGCTCACGGCTTATCTTCTATCTAATGAGATAAGCTCACGGCTTATCTTCTATCTAATGAGATAAGCTCACGGCTTATCTTCTATCTAATGAGATAAGCTCACGGCTTATCTTCTATCTAATGAGATAAGCTCACGGCTTATCTTCTATCTAATGAGATAAGCTCACGGCTTATCTTCTATCTAATGAGATAAGCTCACGGCTTATCTTCTATCTAATGAGATAAGCTCACGGCTTATCTTCTATCTAATGAGATAAGCTCACGGCTTATCTTCTATCTAATGAGATAAGCTCACGGCTTATCTTCTATCTAATGAGATAAGCTCACGGCTTATCTTCTATCTAATGAGATAAGCTCACGGCTTATCTTCTATCTAATGAGATAAGCTCACGGCTTATCTTCTATCTAATGAGATAAGCTCACGGCTTATCTTCTATCTAATGAGATAAGCTCACGGCTTATCTTCTATCTAATGAGATAAGCTCACGGCTTATCTTCTATCTAATGAGATAAGCTCACGGCTTATCTTCTATCTAATGAGATAAGCTCACGGCTTATCTTCTATCTAATGAGATAAGCTCACGGCTTATCTTCTATCTAATGAGATAAGCTCACGGCTTATCTTCTATCTAATGAGATAAGCTCACGGCTTATCTTCTATCTAATGAGATAAGCTCACGGCTTATCTTCTATCTAATGAGATAAGCTCACGGCTTATCTTCTATATAATGAGATAAGCTCACGGCTTATCCTCTAGATAATGAGATAAGCTCACAGCTTATCCTCTATATAATGAGATAAGCTCACAGCTTATCCTTTATATAATGAGATAAGTTTATAGCTTATCCTCTAGATAATGAGATAAGCTTACAGCTTATCCTCTATATAATAAGATAAGCTCAGAACTTATTCTCTATATAATAAGATAAACTCAAGACTTATTTTTTATATAATGAAATAAGCTCAGAGCTTATCTTTTATATAATAATTATTCTCTATATAAGTAGATAAGCTCAGGACTTATCTTTTATATTAAAATAAACTTACAGTTTATTTTTTATATAATAAAATAAAATTGTAGATTATTTTAGATATGTTTTTCATATGTAAAAATTTTTTTTCACTTGTAATTTACAAACTTTAAAGTAATTTTTTACTAAATTATTTCTATTATAATTAAAATTATCTTATTCTTAACTATAAAATAATGTATGTTTCATTTTTGCAGCATCAATATTCATCAAGTTATTACAATTTAAAATTAAGTATTACGAAAATTTAAAATTTTTATTATTACTAGATTACATAATAAACTTTTTTATTTAATAATATAATATTAAAACTGCTATTAAGTAAATATAAAGATATAGATAAAATATTTATTCTGTAAACATTTCAAACGTTTTACACAAAAATTGAACATTAAATGGACGATTTAATCTTAAAAGAAAAATACNTCTATATAATGAGATAAGCTTACGACTTATCCTCTATATAATAAGATAAGTTCACAGCTTATCCTCTATATAATGTGATAAGCTCACAGCTTATCCTCTATATAATGAGATAAGCTCACGGCTTATCCTCTATATAATGTGATAAGCTCACAGCTTATTCTCTATATAATGAGATAGGCTCACAGCTTATCCTCTATATAATAAGATAAGCTCACGGCTTATTCTTTATAATGAGATAAGCTCACAGCTTATCCTCTATATA
>PQFF01000535.1:2112-31726 GCA_003547095.1 Diversispora epigaea | reverse complement strand
GAAAGTATAGTAGAAACATCAAATAGTGATATATTTTTAAGTCACATAGAAGAATTACACACTATTAGAAAGCAAATCGAAATAAAACAATCACAAAAAGGAATAAGAACTATGTCTATAACAAAGATGTTTATAGAAGAAATGGAAGATGTAGAATTTGACAAAAATGGAAGAATTCTAAAAGCCAAACGAATCAAAAACGTTAGCACTCAAATATGGGGAACCTCAAGTCAAAATGAGGACATTTTGAATTAAGTGAGGGGGAAACTGTTACCGGATAGAATTACCATAACAGAAATATATCAAATCATATAACCATTATATTATTTAACCTTATATTTTATTAGAAATAATTATTTAACAAATGGAATATAAATATCAAGATAGTAATTTTATTAATAATGATTAGTAATAATTAATAACATTTATTAACATGAAAATAGGAAGTCAGAAAGTTTAGTTACATAAAATGTAAGTAACACAAGTCACATGTTCACGTGACATAGTTACACAAATATTATATAACTATTATTAATTATCATTAATTAGTATTACTTAGTATTAATTATCATTACATAGTATTAATTAACATTAATAATTAGTATAACTTATAGTATATATTTAGTAAGTCATATAGTAAATATATTAACCAATAGTATTAATACACAGTAGTGGCACAGTAGTATAACAAGTATAAAAAGGAACTTATTCAATTTGGTTCCTGCAGCTTTTAACTTTAAAGTTTTAAGTTCAAGGAAGTTGGAAGTTAATATTATAATTATAAAAATATAATTGTATTATTAGGAAGTGACCATTAAATAAAATATTAATAAATATTAAATAAAAATAATTAAAGAGATTTATTATCGTATTTATTTGACATAATGTTTATTAAAGTTATTTAATAAAGGAAGTACTAATGAATTAAAGATGATATCTTTAATAAAAAGATGGAAGTATCTAAAGTATGAATTATAAGGAAGTTATCTATAAAGGAAGTCTGTAATAAAGGAAGTTCTAAGTTTAATAATTAAAGGATTTATTATTAAAGAAAGTTATTAATAAATAAAATTATTAATAAAAGTAATAGAGAAGTTATTAATAGAAGTAACGAAGTTATAATGACTTGGAAGAATAATTAGTTTGTTAGTTCTAACTAAAAACTAACTGGTGCCTTCTAAAAGTAAAGTAATAAACAAACTAAAAGTCTTGTACCTAACGGGAAGGACTATAAACTCCTTAAAAGAACCGTAAGTGGGATGTAGGAAAGTACACCCGCGACAGCGTAGATTACAGAAAGCTGAATGCGGTCACGAAACCTGACACCTACCCAGTACCACGGATAGCAGACATGCTAGATGCTCTGGGACACTCCGCCTTCTTTTCAACTTTAGACCTCGCTTTAGGTTTTTGGCAAGTGGAAGTATCCGCTAAAGACTGAGAGAAGACTGCTTTCACTACCCCATTTGGTACCTATGAGTTCCTCGTGATGCCTTTCGGACTCATCAATGCCCCTGCGACCTTTCAACGAGTGATGGACAGAGTCTTCCATGAGGTTACTTGGAAGTTCGTACTAGTTTATATCGACGATATTATAATATATTCGAAGACCTACGAAGAGCACCTAGAACATTTGAAGGATGTGTTTACGCTCCTAGGAAATGCCGGATTAAAGATAAATTTGGAAAAGTGCGACTTTTTCAAGACGAGGTTAACATTTTTGGGACATATTATAACGATTGATAGAATAGCCCCGGACCCTTCAAGATTGAGAAGGTGCAGCATTATCCAGTTCCACAAAACAAGACAAACGTGAGAGCCTTCTTGGGACTAGCCTCGTACTATCGAAGATTTGTAAAAGGTTTTGCCACAATCGCGAAACCATTACATAACCTTACGAAGAGAAGCGTAATATTCGAATGGAAGCCCGAACACCAACTCGCGTTTGATACACTGAAAGGACGATTAACTTCGGCTCCCATAATGACGTACCCTGACTTCTCAAGACGATTTATACTAGCTACCGACGCATCTGACTGGGGAATTGGAGCTGTGCTCTCCCAGAAGGATACGGAAAATCTCGAACACCCTATCGCTTACGCCAGCCGCCTGTTGTCAGCTCCCGAACTAAATTATACTGTGTTAGAAAAAGAGTGCCTCGCCGCAATATGGGCCGTACGACATTTTAAACATTACCTACATGGCCCCAAGTTTGATTTATATACGGATAACTCCGCTTTAGCATGGCTAAAGAATCGCCCACAACCTAAAGAAAGAGTTGCTAGATGGATTTTTGAACTATCTGAGTATGATTACGAACTTATTCATAAGCAAGGAAGGCTTAACGCCAATGCTGACGCACTATCAATGATAACTAATTAAGACAACAAATATAATAGAACTCAGATATTTATTAAAGATACAAAATCTCAAAACTTTTCGAAAATGGATGTAGACACTTATAATCAGTTAACGGAATACTTAATAAATCATACTTTTCCACCAAACGGCACTAACGAACAACNAGTACTAATGAATTAAAGATGATATCTTTAATAAAAAGATGGAAGTATCTAAAGTATGAATTATAAGGAAGTTATCTATAAAGGAAGTCTGTAATAAAGGAAGTTCTAAGTTTAATAATTAAAGGATTTATTATTAAAGAAAGTTATTAATAAATAAAATTATTAATAAAAGTAATAGAGAAGTTATTAATAGAAGTAACGAAGTTATAATGACTTGGAAGAATAATTAGTTTGTTAGTTCTAACTAAAAACTAACTGGTGCCTTCTAAAAGTAAAGTAATAAACAAACTAAAAGTCTTGTACCTAACGGGAAGGACTATAAACTCCTTAAAAGAACCGTAAGTGGGATGTAGGAAAGTACACCCGCGACAGCGTAGATTACAGAAAGCTGAATGCGGTCACGAAACCTGACACCTACCCAGTACCACGGATAGCAGACATGCTAGATGCTCTGGGACACTCCGCCTTCTTTTCAACTTTAGACCTCGCTTTAGGTTTTTGGCAAGTGGAAGTATCCGCTAAAGACTGAGAGAAGACTGCTTTCACTACCCCATTTGGTACCTATGAGTTCCTCGTGATGCCTTTCGGACTCATCAATGCCCCTGCGACCTTTCAACGAGTGATGGACAGAGTCTTCCATGAGGTTACTTGGAAGTTCGTACTAGTTTATATCGACGATATTATAATATATTCGAAGACCTACGAAGAGCACCTAGAACATTTGAAGNCGAACAACGACGAAAATTACGACAACAAGCGAATCATTACATAGTTCAAGACAATATTTTATATAAGCGAAACAAAGAGGGCGATCCTCTAAGGGTAATCACAAGAGAAAATTTAGCTAAAATATTATACAACATGCACAATGTACCAAATGCCGGACATTTTGGTATAAAGGCTACTATAGACAAAACGAAACAACGATACTTTTGGCCTACGATGGGCGAAGATATTCGAAATTACATAGAGACATGTGATATATGTCAAAGACAGGGTAAACCTAAACAAACCGAAGAATTACGACCTATTGGAGTAGGACAAGCTTTTGACCGACTAGGAATAGATATTGTAGGACCCTTGAAACCAACAACAATAGGAAAAAGATATATAGTAGTGGCTACGGATTATTTTACAAAATGGCCAGAAGCTAGAGCTATTGAAAAAGCAGATGCGAAAACTATTGCTTGGTTTCTATATGATGAAATTATATGTAGGCATAGTTGCCCAAGAGAGATATTATCTGATAGAGGAGCAGTATTTGTTAGCCAAATAGTAACCAACCTAATAGAGACAATGGGAACACACCGAAGACTTACGTCTGCTTACCACCCTCAAAGTAATGGACTAACAGAACGGTATAATCAAACGCTCTGTCAAACTTTAAAGAAATGTGTAAAGGAAACAACGCAAGAATGGGATACACTGATAGCTTCAACACTTTTCGCGTACTGAACAACTAAAAATAGAACAACAAAGTATGAGCCATTTTATTTACTATATGGGCGAGCCCCTACGCTACCCATAGAGCTTGATATTATTACTTGGCCAGTTGAAGAAATTGATGAAAAACAATTTAAAGAAATGATCCACAAAAGAACTGGAGAAGTTGCAGGAATATTCGAAGATAACCGAACTCAAGCATCTAAGAACATTAAGGATGCACAAAAACGGCAAAAGATAACCCATGATAGGAAAATTCGAACGATGACATACAAGACAGGAGATAGGGTGTTAGAATACAGATCTGATTTACAGAATGTTCATGGCGATAAGTTTCGAGACAAATGGTCTGGTTCTTTCTTTATTCATAGAGTTCTTGGTAATGGCTCCTACATATTAAGAACCAATAGTGGAGAAGTTCTCAATAGTCGACCTGTACATGGCAATCGATTGAAATCGTATAAACAAAGGGGTTATCATCCCACGTGGGATGACGAGTAAACAATAGACTTGTTTAAAAGAATTCGTAAAATTGCGAAAAGTCCTGAAAAATTTTGCCAAAAACTTTTTTTTTTTTTACTATGAATAATATTTCAATTCCAGACAGTTTACGAAAGAGAGTTCACGAATTACAAAGAGAATTTCCGCAAATTTTAGGAGAAGCCCAGGTCATCATAGACAATATTGGTGCATATTTGGTAACAGAAAGTACTGTAATAGAAATTGATCAACCCACGAACAATGAAATTACTACGCAATATGACGATATGTTAACAATGTACGCGGTAGATATTTTTACAGCTCTAGAAGAACAGGATCGGGTTATTGGTTTCGATTTAGACGAACTTCTACGAATAGCGACGGATATGCATGGAACAAATGGTCAAAGAATGAATGCATATAAGAATCTTGGTGATTATCTACAAGATGCCCAATTAGGAAGTACCGTGACAGTACTAAAAAGAGAATTACATGAACGATCTCACCAAAACGGAGCACGAATCTACCAAATAGCGACACGAATACGATCATTATTTCAAGTAATAGGAACGCCGTACGCCAGAAACTTCCGAAATGTTACGCCGGACTGGATCTATAAACTGCCAAAATCAGAGTTCGAAAGATTTCTGCAGCTTTGTGAAACAATGGGTACACAATTAATGGAAGACCTTTTGGAAATAGGTGTTGGGTCGCAGGAGCTCCCCTTTGAAGGAGGAAATGTTTGTGGCGAAGTAAATTGGTAATCAGGTGAAATGTCACGGGGGATAACATTTTGTGACACTAGATGAACTTTCAGGTGATTGTCATCCTTGTACGAGGATGAAGGATGAGAAATGCTGTACAAGGATGAAGGATATCGTACGAGGATGAAGGATATCGTGCGAGGATGAAGGATGGCGCACAAAGGATGAAATATGAAGTACAAAGATGAAGTGTAAACAAAAGAGAAAGTATAAATACGACTGTTGTCGGAAGTGAGAAGTCAGTTAGTAAGAAAATAAATAAACAATTAATTATTANTTCTACGAATAGCGACGGATATGCATGGAACAAATGGTCAAAGAATGAATGCATATAAGAACCTTGGTGATTATCTACAAGATGCCCAATTAGGAAGTACCGTGACAGTACTAAAAAGAGAACTACATGAACGATCTCACCAAAACGGAGCACGAATCTACCAAATAGCGACACGAATACGATCATTATTTCAAGTAATAGGAACGCCGTACGCCAGAAACTTCCGAAATGTTACGCCGGACTGGATCTATAAACTGCCAAAATCAGAGTTCGAAAGATTTCTGCAGCTTTGTGAAACAATGGGTACACAATTAATGGAAGACCTTTTGGAAATAGGTGTTGGGTCGCAGGAGCTCCCCTTTGAAGGAGGAAATGTTTGTGGCGAAGTAAATTGGTAATCAGGTGAAATGTCACGGGGGATAACATTTTGTGACACTAGATGAACTTTCAGGTGATTGTCATCCTTGTACGAGGATGAAGGATGAGAAATGCTGTACAAGGATGAAGGATATCGTACGAGGATGAAGGATATCGTGCGAGGATGAAGGATGGCGCACAAAGGATGAAATATGAAGTACAAAGATGAAGTGTAAACAAAAGAGAAAGTATAAATACGACTGTTGTCGGAAGTGAGAAGTCAGTTAGTAAGAAAATAAATAAACAATTAATTATTAATTAGAAATAATTCAGAATAATTCGAAATACTTTAAATATTATATAGAAAAGTAAACTTCATTCAGGAACAGGAAAGATACGTCACGCTGTAATATTTCTGTTGTTAAATGATACTTTGCTTTTAAAACTTTATACTTTATATTTTAATAAACTTATATTTTGTGTCGTAATATTGCGAAATATTATTAAATATTGTTTGATACTGCGTTACTACTTTTACTCCACCTTACTCACTGTGCCTTCATGATTAATTGATTATTATTTGATTGTTATTATTATTTATTATATATTTATTATCTGTTTCGAGATAGGCAAGTTTAGATCGATTGATTGCTTGACCTACTGGCAGATAGAGCGTATTATTATTTGTTTGTGTGATGCAAACTGTGAGACTGATTTGAGAAATTGTTCGAAATACTCTGCACTCCTGTGACAGTATGACTATATAAGTGATGATTATAATTTTTTTTCTAAGTTGAAAGATATTACTATGCAACAATGGAAATATTGGCAAGTTAATTTTGGGTAAAATTATTTATTCTTATACTTCTCATATTTAATTATAATATTTTAGTTGATTTATTATTAAGGGAAAATAATTAGCCTCATATAAGAAATATTTATTTTGGTTAATATGGATGAAAAATTAAATTAAAATTGTTCCCAAAAATAATTGTAATGACATTGAGATAAAAAATAATCGAGATAAATATCAATGAAAACAATAATTCGAATTAATTGTATTGTATTATTTCATTTTTAATTTATTTTTTTGCGATCCACTATAAATACGTATTTGTTATTTTTTTTTACAGCCGATAAAACCAAACCGAACACAGCTTCGAAACAGATAATACCTAGATAAATTCCTTATTTTTTTATAAAAAATAATTATATTTATCTAATTTTTTTTTGTTTCAAGAAGATTTTAAATGGAAACGTGAAATGAATTAATGAGCGAAATGTAGATTAAACTTTCATTCTAAAGAAGACGATCCGTGAACCAATATTCCAAAATCCAAAAAATTTCCAAAAACGCATCATATAATCTTACCTACCTTGTAAACGGTGATAATTTCTAAATTTAATTAAATTTCATGAATATGAATAAAAATATATAAAGAATTTAGAATCGACATTTTAGCTTCTTAGCGATGCGCAAAACTTAAGAAATATATTTATATTTCTCTATTTATTTATATTAGCACAAACTATCTTCTAAACCAATCATGCAAAAATGATTTTCAATTGATCAAAGTAACACTACCGATCATAACATATTATTTTTATAAAAGGAAAAATGTACAAGCCTCCACAAAATATATGCATGCTAATTAATTTGGCTTATTGTATTTGTAAGCGTAATTACACGATTATTTTTTTTATTTCTTAGTATTAGACCAAAAAAAAATGGCAACTAAAATTCCCACAGAAATATTAATTAAAATTTTGAATAATAATTCTCGTTCAACTCATGATTTATATTCATCATTGTTGGTTAATCGAATCTGGTGCAAAGTTACTATACCTATACTTTGGGAATTACCTTTTAAACTAAGACTAAAATATCAAATGTCGAAACCATTATGTATTCGAACTTACATATCATGCATGGATACTCAAGCTAGAACTTTGCTTATTCAAAATGGATTTGATTTATCATTATCACCACCCCAAGCCACTTTTGATTATCCATCATTCACTCATAAATTTAGAATATTTAATCTAATTTATCTTATTCACACGTATTCAAAAAAAATTATTAGTAATAAGAAGAAGAAAGAAATAACCATCAACAAATGGAGAATATTATTTTTTGAGATATGTAAATTAATTATAAATCGTTGTATATTTTTGGATTCTTTTAAAATGTCAGAAGAATGTTATCACACAGATTTTGAGTATATTGATTTAACTGATTTAATTGGTTCAATTCTCAAGTTACCTGGGGCTCCGAAAGTGTTTAAGAATTTACAAAGTTTTAATTCGACAATAAGTCATTATGAACAAATTTCTCCATTATACGAATCATTATCATTAATTTGTAATAATATTTTAAAGATGGATTTATCTTTGTATTCAGACCCTCAAATGGAATTACTGACAAGACTTATTAGTGTTCAAAAACGTTTAGAAAATCTATCAATTGCTGTTGACGGTCGATATCATCCAGGTTGTGATTCATTGTTATGGGCAATTAGTCAAAAAGAAACATTAAAGAGTCTTCGTTTAGATTCAATAAGTTTTCGTTCATTCAAGTGGAAATTATCGTCAATCGGACAATTTATTTCACTTCAAGAACTACATATTAAAAATTGTCATGAATCGCTTAAATCGGATAGTTTATTCTTTGCTTCATCATTTACTCAATTAAGTAGTTTTCATTTTATACATTACAAGGAGGTGCCTCAAGAATTTATTATAAAAATTCTTGAAACATCCAATACAAATTTAAAAAATATTTGGCTAGATCTAGATTCCAGAATTACATTTGATATATTTTCAGCAATTTTAAATCATTGTATCAATATTACCAAATTTACTTTATATAAATTGTGTCCTGATCAGTTATTAGCAATATTTAATAATTTTAATGAATTAAGAAGGTTTTCATTTGAATGTGAAGAAGAATTTGATGCTGATGAATTATTATGCCAAATGGCCGAAAATGTACCAAAATCACTTGAAACTATTGAAATTACAATGAATCATCTATGGATATTTAGTGCTGATAGTTTAAGAAACTTTTTTGAAGGGTGGTGTTGTAAAGGAGGAGGAAGAAATAAAAAGATTGTTGTAATATGTACATGGTATGTGCCACAATTTGCATTAAGTGATGAACATCTTAAAGTCATTGAAGAATATGGGGTTCAATTTGAGGAGAATAGATAAAATTTATTTCGTTTTAGTATCTGTATGTTGTTACACTGAATATAAGAATGTTGAAAATATTAAAATATTATGTACTAAAAATCAACGGTAAATGATAAATTTTTTTTCATTATTAAATTATTATCTAAAAATTAAGTAATATAGTTTAATCAGCTTTAATTATTTAATAGCTTAAATTTTTATATTTGATTTTATCGTTATTAATTTAATTTATTAAAAATAATAGTTACATTTACTTTAAAATATTATTATTTCTTACTTTAAATATTAATAACTATTTAAATGACTATGGAATATTTGCTTGATATCAACATAATAGTTAAAGTAATTTAGAGGAAAACCGTGAAATGCTTAATTGCTTCATAGAATAAACAATAATTCAGGTCAGTGGTATTTTATTATCTTAAATTTTTAGTTCGTCATTACAATTTAGAAATACTAAATATTTATGTATATGCATTTATTTCATTACAAAAAATAAAATAAAAAAAAATTCAAATTACAAATAATAATCAATTACTTGATTAGAATCTACTCAATTATTAGAATTTATTGCATTATAGTTATAATTATCAAAACAAATTAATCAAGAATTATCTTCCTGATTTTCTATTTTTCAAAAAACTATCAAATAATTTTTTTTTTTTTTTTTGATTTTTCCAATAAACAATTTTCATTTAAAAAATAAAATGAATTATTAAATTCGCAGAGAATTAGAATATATAAATTTGCTCTTTTTTTTCGTTTACAGTTTAAACTCATTTTTTTATGAAGATTAATTCAGATTATAATAAATTTAATTTTCAATTACTTGGACTTGAATAAAATTTAACATTATATATTGCTACAAGATTCCTAAGTGAAACAATTATATTTATTGTTCAAAATAAAGTTACTTAAAACTTCAAACTCTTGATCATACTCTTATCTAATTTAATTAATATTCGTTAATTTAATTTAGTTTATTAGATTGGTAATTTTAAATATGTAAATTGCATTTTTTAATGTTTTTTTATTTATATTTAAATCTTCAGAACATTTATTAAATATAAAATCCTTCTTTATTTAGGAAAAATGAGATTAAACCTGATCCACCATTTGTTGATATTACGACTGAAATTAATAATTTTATTAACGATCTGGTTGAATTTTTCATTGATCAATGCAAAAACCAGCCCCGAACGGATCAACCAATTATACTCAAAAATATATTAGAGAACACAAAAAGAATCCAGTTGAAATTCTTTATAAAATGATTCGCCATCCGCTTATTATTTGTTTACAAGCTTAATAGGGTGTTTTTACCAGCACGGCATTGGGACTATTTCTGATAATCAAATGGCTTTGAAATTCTTTAATTTAGCTTCCAATAAAATGATTGATACCTCCTCTAAGTCTCTATCTTTAAAGAAACTATACAATATTAATAAAGAAATTAGTACCATCTCTCTTGCATATATGTATTTCCATGGTATAGTTGAAAAGGATACAAAAAAAGCTTTTCAGATCTATTCCAAAGCTGCAGATGAAGGATCCCATAGAGCTTTAAATTGTATGGCCTGTTATAGGTTTGGTTTTGAAAAAAGTGAAGAAAAATCATTAGAATTATATTTAAATCTGCAAAAAAAGGAAATATTGTAGCACTATCTAATGTTGGTTATTGTTATGAAAAAGGAATAGGAATAGCAATAGATGAAAAAAAAGGGATTTCAATGTCGTATGAATCTGTTCGTGCTGGAAATATTTATGCAATGTACAATGTCGGATATAGTTATAGAAATGGCATAGGTGTGGATAAAGATGAAAAAGAAGCATTTAAATGGTATCTGAATGCAGCCAAAAAAAAAGTAGTTTTTCACAATATGGTCACGGAATTGATATTGATCAAGTGAAAGCATTTGAATGGTATAAAAAAGCTGCAGAAAATGATTCTGCAGATGGCCAATACGTGCTCGGATTATGTTTTTATGAAGGATTTGGGACGAAGGTGAATATTATAAATGCTATCCACTGGCTGAATAAAGCAAAGGAAAATGGGGATACATATGCCAATGATTTATTAGAAGAAATTATAATTTTATAGTTAAAAAAAAATTTTTTTTAAAGATAATTATGACAATTTTAAATTAATAAACCTGATTTTTTTTTAGCTAGATATATTTTTCAAATACATTAAATCCTTTTTTATTTTTATTTGCAGCTCAATATTAAAAATCAACATTATATTAAAAATCGTGAAAGGTGTTCAGGTAAAGTCTGCACATCCTTTAATAAGTCACTTTTAATTATTTATATTAATTTTAATAATAATTATAATAATAATATAATAATATCTCGGTAATAATAATTATAATAATATCTCAGTAATAATAATAAAATGCCATCATTCCGGCATTTCTATATCTTGGATCTGGTTTTGAGTATACGCAGTAAAAATCTATAACAATAGGAAAGATTTGTTGGGGTGGTGGAATTTATTGATTCCGAGGAAATGTAGATTCAAATCCTGATGAGGAAACAAAATCACTTTCATTTTAATACTCCAAGTTTTTTTTTGACATTTTTTTAGCGTTTTTAATGTTAAGAATGAACCAATTTATTAATTAATTTATAGTAAAAAGTATTTGAGGTTGAACAACAAAAAGTTCATGAAGTTGAATCAGAAGGACTCATAAACTTTATATGATTATGCTGCAGGAGAGCCTAATAAGATTTCATTTGAGGAAGGACACATCATTACCAATATTGATTTTGTGTCAGAAGATCTGTCAAAGAAAATTCTATCAATTATTTTTGGAATCAAACTGTCCATACCAAAGTGGACAAGTTCTGAGGTAGTTGCGTTTCTTGCTCACAAGCTGATTAAACTTGGTCTACAGAGCTTATCATACAATACATCAAAAGATTTTTGAAAAATATTTTGTATTCTTAAAATAGTTTCTATCTCATCAACAAAAAATAACATTTCTTTAGAGCCAATGGCAGAATCAACAATAATAATAATCGCATGTTAGAAGATACAACAGATTATTTTCAATTCATAACACTCAATTCGAAGGATCATTTTCTGATGGTTCATATACTTCTTATCAACCATCTTCATTATGTTCATCTCATAAAAATTTTCAAAATCAATCAGAATATCATCGACACTTGTAAATGGTGCAAGAGTTACATTAAACTCTCTCACAACATTAAATCAAAGAACCTCCAAGAATGGTCTGGAACGTCGTTCAATGACTTCTCGCTATTTTCTAAAAGTTGCAAATTGAATCATCAAATTCTCTTTCAACTTTAGTTCGAGAATCTTCTGAGCATCTATTGATACAAATAATGGGAATATGAATAATGTGATGAGTCTTGAAATATAAGTAAATAATATTTTTATTTATTTATTTAATTATTTTTTGGGGTATTTTTGATATACTGGTTATTATGATCAAATTTTTTTTTTTTTTTAGAATCCTGTTATTATTAGTACAATTAACCAACACATGATATTCATCACGGAGAAGTTTTATTTCATATTTGTGAATTTGGTTGAAAATCCTTAACCTGAAATAAATACTACCATCATCAACAATATCATCTGTATCAAGATCTAAAATAAATCATGATGAATATTAGATGAAGTACGATACCTTTGGCCACTTATGTCGCAGTGTTCAGATCTATTGAAAATTACATGTGGTAGGTTTTAGTAAAGAAATTTATGTCGATGGGATTCATGTATCAAAGAAGGGGAAGGTAGTGATGAATTAATCATAAATTTGTACTTAGATCATTTGAGGATACAGGATCATTGTTGTAAATGGTATGTATGTTATTTAAGATTTCAAACATTTGAAGAATTAACCGGACATCATAGTGAAGGTCATATTTGAGATGGTACGCATTCATATATTCATTCACACCTGCATTCACATGTGAATTAAAATATAATATATACACACATACAAATATGCCCAACTGCGTGAATCATTTGAAGAATGTGTGAAATTCAACTTCATCATTGGAATATGTTAAATTACACTCCTCAAGGAATTCATGAATCAAGAATTTCAATATTATCAAATGGACTGCATATTTTGGTTGATAATTAGAATTATTTGATCTCTAAATTTAATAAGATTTTGAATTATGGCTAAATTTTTTAATGACAGATTTTCAATCAATACAGTTCTAAAATTCAAGAAATTTAATATTACATAAAAGATATGCAAATCTATAGGTCTTGCATAACTTGTTGGTTAATTATCAATCCATGACAAAATCTTTGCTGTATGCTTTTCCTTAATTATAGTTGATAATAATTCGATTACTCTTGCTGTTTAAAATCAATATTGGTGGAAGGATAATGGATTCAACTGGTTGATCCGGCAGTTTAAGATGTTGTTTCAAATCATATTTTTCTAGAATTTTTTTATATGGTTTATTTTTATACACGACATCTGAATTTGAAATGAACAAGTGATAAGTATCGTCGTAGAATTGTTTTTAAAGATATAAAGTTTTCGCCAGACCATTCTTTCAATTTTTCGGGTATTGTAAAATTCTCTGCAGTTCCCCAATTAATTACATAATCACAAATTTCGGATTCTTACATTTGTAGGTCATTTCGTTTTAAATTGACACTAAAGCAGATTTATGAAGAAAAGTAAATTCTGCTGAATCAAAAATAAGTTTTAGATTGAGCGATAAACAAAGGTTCTGGTGATGCACGTTCTTTAGGTTTCTTATACACTGTATAAACTTAGAATTAATAAAGTGCGCGTAGTGCAGTATCACACCTAAGAGACCTGCTTGAACTCAGAACATTAAATATGAATATTATTTTTCAATTAAGGAATAAAGAAATTCTATTGTGGATATCTCCGTATTTCACATTAATAAATTTACTTATATTATTTATTAATGTATTCTTTTATTTCATAATATCTTAAATTTTTCAATAATGAAATGCTTCTTTATTTTATTCATCGGGTAATTATATGTTCGATGAAGAAGTTAAATTTTTTTTATTAATGTTAAATTAAATATATTCAATTAATAAAATAAATTTATTAAAAATAAATTTTCAAATTAGCATCCCAACAAAAAAGAATTTTAAATACTGAAAAATAACTGACAAAGCATAAATTTATTTAATTTATTTTATTTTTCTTTTTAGTACCGAAAAATCTCTGTACAGTACCAATTATAATTTTTAACTTACTGTATTGTATATAAAATAGTGATCTGATCCGAAGTCAACAAACATTTCATATATCATTTTTTTTCACGTAAAATTGTCGCAATTTATGTTAAGTTTGAAAAAATCTACAGTAGCGACTGGTGCTACCCTACAATAGAACTTCATAATTATTAATAAGATGATTTATATAATCTGATACATGTACTGTATACAAACAAATGTATTTTACATTATCATTCAATAATTTAATCTATTTATGAGCAATTCTTTATTATAAAAAATAACAATTATAATGATTTATATATCACTAACTATAAAAATAATAAATTAAATCAAGTAAAAATAGGATTTTAGATGGATTTCTTAACAACTTTAAATACTTCATAATCTATAATAGAAAATTTATCATTAGTTGTTCTAATATTTTTTTCATAATTATTAGATTCATCACATTTATTTTGCTTATCTTGAGTAAAATCAGATACATCTGATCTCATCTTGAATTCATCAAGTCCAAAACATGGACCCAATAAATCTTTTCTAGGAGAATACCATAAAGCCTGTTTTTCTTTTTTAACTCTACTAAGAATCGGATTTTGGATATTACCATCTTTAAATGAAAATGTAAAACTCTTATTTGTTTTTATCCACCCTTCTTTTGTTTTATCCCAAGCTAAGGGATTAAATCCACCGATAATTTCGTCCGTTCCTTCTACTTTAGTGACCGCAATTGTATTAGCATGCCCGTCGCAAATATCCCAAAAAGTTATAGGAGCAAATCCATCTTTACTTCCTCTAAGAATTAATTGAAATTCGTATGGATTATTTTTCGAAGAATAACTCGCTGGCCGATTATCAATCCATGATGAAATCATTGCTGTATGTTCTTCACTGATTATAGTCGAAAATAATTCGATTATTCTTGCTGGTAATTCTGATTTTAAAACCAATCTTGGTGGAAGGATAACGGATTTTATCGGTCGATCTGGCAGTATAAGATGTTGCTTCCAATCATTCCATAACTGTTTATCAAGTATTTTCTTATAGGGTTTAATTTTATCCATAACATCTGAATTTGAAATGTGAAAATAACGAACAAGTGGTAAGCATTGCTGCAGAGTTGCTTTTAAAGTAATAAAGTTTTCGTCGGACCACTTTTCTAATTTCTCGGGTAAATTAGGATTCTGTGCAGTTCCCCACTTAATTACATAATCCCAAATTTCTGATTCTTTCATCTGTAGGTCATCACGTTTTAAAATTGACACTAAAGCGGATTCATGAAGCGAAGTGAATTCTGCAGATTCAAAAATAATACTTGGATGCTTCGCAATAATATCATTACAAAATTTCTTTAAATTGTTGAGTTTGTTTTGTTTAAAAACTGAATTGTAAACAAAAGTGAAAAAACTTCTTAGCCAGGGAGCTTTGGATTCAATAAGATGATTTTCTAATTTCTTGGATAATTCCTCAAACTCCAGCTCGTTAGCAAGAATCGTCAAATCATACGTAGTTCTGGTATCTATATTTTCAGTATCAATAATTCCGCCATAGATATACCTATGTAAAATTATTCAAATTATTTAGCTTAATATTTCACAATAAATATATATATCGTTCAAAAATTCTCTATTAATGCATAATGATTAAATTACGTAAAGGCTTACTTGAGAATAATTTCAAATATTTGAGCAGGAATATTTGGTTTAGTAATAATCTTATTATTATTATCATCATTGGGAACAGTATTTGTTAATTCTTTATTAAAGTAAGATGAACGATAACGTAGGATCGCCGAGTGTGCAGTGAAGGTTTTTTTATTTTGTTCTTGGTCAACTTCGATAATAACATTACATTCTTCTTTATCATTAAGAAGTTCTGAAAAGTCTTGAGATAGCTTGTCTAAAAATTTAAATGTCATTTTTTGTAAATAAATTAAATTTTTTTTTCTTTTTATTATTTTATAAAGGTTTGGGGATACAAAACTTAATAATATCTGGTTTTAGTAAATGCCTCATATGTTATGCGTCCATCGTTGAACAACTGCAACACAAAAAAAAAATATTTGAGATTATTAAAATAATATAGCATTGATCATCACCATAATAAAACTTATTAACTAATGAAGAAATTTGTGTAATGAAACAGAACGGATAATGTAATGTAATGTATAAATTTATATATAATTAAATAAATATATGATAAATATGGAACCAATATATATATATACCACCGGGGAGTAATTAATTGAGTACATTACAATCCCAAATAATGTATTAAAGTATTAATTAGAATATTAAATAAAATATATAAAACCATAGACACATTAATAACATATTTCCAACTGCATAATGAGGGGTGGCAACCATTGACAAAGTATAAACTTAACATTAGTAAACTAGCAGCCAATACTAATTCTTGAATTGGAGTAGCTTGACGACGTATTTTGAATAAATTAATCCTCAAAAATCTTATTCCAATTTTTACACCATTTATGGTACAACTGAAGAAATAAAAAGCGAAGAAGGAATCTACTGGGAAGAACTGTAAGTAAGGGTTTAAATGACATGTGTGTATATATGCAGTGTAAATTCATAAATGTGTATAGCAAATATACAAATATAAAATGTAAAATGTAATTTAAAGGATTAAATTTATCCGGATGCATAATAATATATCCACATTCCCTTCAATAAATCGAATTCTTAATTTGTCAATACTACAAAAAATATTAGATAAATGATCAAAAGTCAAGAAATTGCAATTGACAGACACAAAACAATAGTAATCAACTTACCAGGTAAAAAACATTATGAGTTAACACAATTGTTAAAATTAACAATATAAAAGTCACTCATAAACTAAATAAATAACATGATATCATTATTATTTTATACTTAATAGATTAGTAAATTATTACGCAATTTTACTAAAAATTATACGATCCGTATAAATTTACGTGAAAATTTTGCGAAAATTACAAATTTACGGTTAAAAAAATTTCGTGATGAACTTACTTCAAACTGTCTAAGAATAAATAAAACCTTGCATCAAATTCTCAGTGTACGTGTACGTTTTAAAGTTTTAGACAAAATAATAATAATAATATATTATTATTATATAATTACTATAATAAAATATAAAACATAAAATATTCATAAAACAAACCTCGGTTACTATAATTAAAATTATTAATTAGAGTCGGATTTTACGAATCAGATCCGATATTATCATATGCAGATCCAACTTTTAAAATCCGAATCCGATTTTTATTGTATTCGATCCGATCCGGATCCGTAGAGTATGACCCGCGGATCAACTTTGATTCAAATTTAATCAATGGTAATTTTTTCTGAATTAATTAATCATTATAATTAAATTAAACGAGTCGATTAATTTCATATATATATATATTAAATTAATAATATCCATTGCCATTAGTTATATCAAAAATAATTATTAAATAAATAATAAATATATCTAAAAACAAAATCACAATATTTTCCACTAGATAATGAATAGTAGTCATGCATTTGGAATTTCGAAATGTTTGTTTGAGATTCAGTGAAATTTCTTTTTAAAATCAGTCATAATATATCAAATAATCTTATCAATTTATTTAATGTGGATTCCAATTTTCTACATTTAAATAAAAAAATTTTAAATATTCTTAGGAATTTGGCTTTAAAATTTTTACTAAGAATGTAATATTAAATTTAAAAGAATTACACAAATATAACTTGTGTGACTAACAATAAATGTATATGCATGAAACAATATTTGTACATGTGTTGTCGTGTGACTAACATTACATGTTCAGATATATAAATCAGCGTGACCCGATTCATTTTAATTTTGAGTTGTAAATAATCATGTCCCAAGAAAAGACAAATGAAAAAGAATGGGAGACTTGGATAGATAATCAAATTATTGAAGATACTTTACAAAAAGAAAATATTCCATTTTATCAATTCTCCGAATTTCAGGATATAAAATTGATTACTGCTAATATTTTTAAAGCCACTTTTAAAAATTTTCAAAAAACTGTCGTTCTCAAAAATGGTTATTTAAATTACAACGATAAATTTACATTGGATAAATTAGTGAATGAAGTAAGTTGAATTAATTTATTTATTTTATAATTTGAATTTGTTGTTGACATTTTCCATTTACACTATTTTAAATTGAAAAAGATCAAAAGACATCGAAAATTGAAAATTCATGATAGTGTTCTTAAATTTCATGGCATCACTAAGCAAGGTAAAAAATATTTAAATATTATTCTTAATATTTAGATATTATATTTTTAATTAATCACATTTAATTAAAATTATTTTTATTTTATAGAGAATACCAACAATTATATGATTATCCTCGAATATGTTAATGAAGGTTCTCTTCGTCAATATTTGAAATCTAATTTCCGGAAAATTGATTGGAATACAAAATTAAATCTTGCAAAACAAATTGCAAATGTTTTGATGATTTTACATTCTAATGATATCATTCACGGGAAATTCGTAATTATTTTTTTTTGAATATTCTTATTTAAAAATAATTTTCATAAATGAATTATTTTTAATTTTATTTTTTTAAAAAATTATTTAAATAGAATTCTGAAAATATTCTTATTCATAATGGGATCATTAAATTTAATGTTTTTGGATTAGAAAAAATTATTTCTGATTCTTTAAATTTCCTTACAAATGATCTTGGTCCAATGGAGTATATGGATTCTCAATATTTAGAACTCTTCAGCACGATTGCCAAGAATAAGAGTTCTGATATTTCTGGTCTAGGGATTATCTTTTGGGAGATTTCTGGTGGTTATTCTCAATTTGAAATTGAATCCTCGTCAAATTTTGAATTATTAAACAATATTGCAAAAGGAAAAAGGGAAACGGCGGCAATACCCGGAACACCTCATAAATACAAGGAAATATATACTGGTATACAGTTAATAATCAATTAGAATCAATTATGTTACATTGTTTATATAATAAATTATTAATGTTATATTTTTGACAGATTGCTGGAAGCAAAATGGAAACTCACGACCAGATATTTTTCAAGTTGTTAAAAATCTTTCCGAAATCATTATCTCTGATGCAAGCGTTGAATTTGAACTTCTTCAATCACAACCCTATAATGTCAAAGATATTAAATTGGAAAATTTAAATATGTGAGTTGATTTTTTTACTTATATTTAAATCTTCAAAACATTTATTAATGTTTAAATCCTTTTTATTAAGGAAAAATGAAGCTAAACCCGATCCTCCTTTTGTCGATGTCACGATTGAAGTTAATGGTTTCATTAATGATCTTTTTGAATTCTTTATTGATATCTCAACAAAACAAATGTTAAATTTGCAACCAATTATGATCAAAAATTATATTAGAGAACATGAAAAAAATCCAATTGAAATTCTTTACGAAATGATTCGCCATCCATCTTATTATTGGTTTACTAGCCTAATAGGATTTTTTTACCAGAATGGGATTGGGACTGTTGTTGATAATCAAATGGCTTTTAAATTCTTTAACTTAGCTGACAATGAAATAATTGATGCCTTCTCTTCTAATTCTTCATCCTCAAGGAAACTATACAATTTAAACAAAGAAATTAGTACCATCTCTCTTGCGGAGATGTATTTCTATGGTCAAGGTGTTGAAAAGGATACAAACAAAGCTTTTCAGATCTATTCTAAAGCTGCAGAAGAAGGGTCCTATATAGCTTTAAATTGTATGGCATATTCTTATAAGAATGGATTTGGTGTTGAAAAAAATGAAGAAAAAGCATTTGAATTATATTTGAAATCTGCGGAAAAAGGATTTC
Organism: Diversispora epigaea; assembly: GCA_003547095.1. Taxonomy (NCBI): domain Eukaryota; kingdom Fungi; phylum Glomeromycota; class Glomeromycetes; order Diversisporales; family Diversisporaceae; genus Diversispora; species Diversispora epigaea. The sequence continues at coordinate 11,643 of PQFF01000535.1, read as the reverse complement.
TTGTAGCACAATTTAATGTTGGCAGGTGTTATAAAGGCGGAACAGGAATATCAAAAGACGAAGCTAAAGGGTTTCAGTGGGTTATAAAATCTGCTTGTGCTGGAAATATTGAAGCAATGTGCAATGTCGGGTATTGTTATGAAAACGGTATAGGCGTGAGTAAAGATATAAAAGAAGCCTTTAAATGGTATCTGAAGGCAGCCGAAAAAGAACATAGTATATCACAATTTAATGTAGGAAATTTTTATAAATATGGTTACGGAATTAATATCGATCAAATGAAAGCATTTAAATGGTATAGAAAAGCTGCAGAAAATGGTTCAACTGATGGACAATACATGCTTGGATTATGCTTTTATGAAGGATACGGGACTAAGAAAGATATTGTAAAAGCTTTCTACTGGTTGAATAAAGCAAAGGAAAATGGAGATACAGATGCCAATGAATTTTTAGAAGGAGCAACCAGTGATATAATTTTTTTATTGTAAAGATGATTGCCTGTTTTATATTAATAAAAATTATTTTTGAGCTAAATATATTTTTCGAATGCATATCGTAATTTTTGATTTGCGTTAAAAACCAATATTTATTACGACGAATATTTAAAAATAAAGAAAATTACGTACTTCTAATAAAAAAAAAAGATATTTTTTAAAAGAAAAATAATTTAGATTATAATTTAATAAATATATAATGTCATCGGAATTTAAGAAATTGGTATTCATGTAGAAAAATTATGTTGTACATTTTCTAGACTTAAATAAAAAATTGAGTATCGATAATTTAAGCAATATAAATAGTATTTTTTTTGAAAAATGGTTTCCTTTTTCCGAAAATAACATTAAATTTATAGGTAATTTTTAAAGAAAATAACTTCAAAAAATAATAATATAAATTTTTACTTTTCAACGAAATTTATTGAATAATTTGTGAGTAATACTAATACAATGCAAGCTTAAATTATATATGTAAACAATTTGATTTTTCTAGTGTTTACTTAAATCTTGCTGTGTTATCACCTTTGAATGGTTTCTAAAGTTAATCTTCCACCATATAATTCTGTCTCATCCCGATTTTGATACCTTAATTGCATGTTCAGAACTTTCGCAGCGATTATAAGGTTCACATGTACCACTTGAAGCATAATTTTTCTGGAAAAATTCGATCTACATACTGTTACGAGTTGTGTAAGTTTAATCGATTTACGTAATAGAATCGTTTTTCGTCCGAGATCGCCCATAGAAAATAAATTGGTCCATTCATGTTCACTTTTATCAATAAATGATTTCCCATGGAAATAAATTGGTCCATTCTTGACTATTAACGTTATAAAAACATTATTTATTAACTACTAAAATTATAAAAACACACTTATAGCCACTTTGGCTGAGCCATTACATTAGCGCCGTGAATGCGAAGCAAGTATAGATATTACATGTCTTAGAACACTTGCTTTGAATATTCTCAAAAACGGCTTTCTGAAAGTATTGCAAGTAATATTGATATTCTAAAATTAGATCCGTGCTCGATATGTAATGAAGAAATTTTTTTAAATTTACTTTACCGTAACCGAACTACTTGTGACCATGTCTTCTATCGTCTTTGTCTTGAGAATATTGGCGTGTGTCCTTTCAAAAATTGCAATAAGGAAATTGAAATTTTTAAAAAGTCAAACCTAATACAATATGTGTATAGATAGCTCACCTACGACTAGTCAAGGAATTGAGAACGGATAACCAAAATAATTTATCTTCAATGCAATCTTTATCTGGGATAAACAAAGGTACAAGTAAATTTTTAACATTGTATCAAAATATAATTAATTCCGAGGAAATCAATAAAAATCAACATGAGAAATTATTTGACATTATTTTTATTTCGGAAAGACACTTGAATGTACCTATTTGTTCTATAAATTGTATTTATTGTCCAATATAATAAACATCTTGGAGTGAGGCTCCGTTGGTTTAAAAAAAAAATTTCGGAAAGACACTTGAGGAGCGATTTAATTATTATAGAAAAACAAATCCTAAACGCACGGAACAGGGCTTAGTTAACAATGAGATTAGAGCGAAACGTTAATGAAAGCTTACTTCGTAAGATAAAGGAAAGAGCTTAGAAAATATATGAGCGAGTTAGTAGTAAGATTGACTAGTATTTCCCAGGATGATACGATATTATAATCTCTATAGCGAAATTTAATTAATTTGTATATTTTGGTTTTTGAATTTTGTATTAATAAAGCATCGGTTTATTTTCATATCGTTTAATCGAAATTTAAATTTTGTGGGCGTTGACGTCTATGTTTTATTTTGGAATACATTAGAATAAATTCCAGAAACACATGTAAAAGTAAACACGATTATGTCTACGAAATCTTTGCGCAAACTGATAGAAAACATAGATTAAAGAAACCGAAATTTTATTTTAAATATAGGATAATTTTTATTTAATTATTAACATAAAAATAAGTATTATTTAAATATAAAAATTTTCCAATAACGAAAATACAAGTCATAGATGATACTTTTCAACTTTTGCCCAAACATTCAAATATCGTTGTAACGAACATAAAAAATTCTCCAACAAAGAAAAAAATAGATGTTATGTCATCAACTTTCTCAATTTTAATCCCAACCAGTTGATGAGTAATTATAGCAACCAAAACACTTGATATTACGACATGAAAACTCATTGCAAAGAATATCCAGACAGGCGAAAGAAATGGTAATAATATTGCTACTATATATATTATAATTACCCAAAGAACTTTATTACCTTCTATTTTACGTGAATTATTAAGCAGTCCTGTTGCTCCTATCCAACCAAGAATAGATGTTATAATTAAAAGCATCACGCCGAAATTTCTAACGTGATTATTTATTTTTTTATTCTCCTTTGCCTCCGCATTTATTCGCCTCATTTTCTTATTTCTGAAACCGACATAATAACCCAATTTCATTCCTAATCCCAAATTCTTATATTCTTCGTTACGTTGTTCAGTAGCATTATCGTCCCAAACTGTTGTCTATTTGTTTCATAAAAATATTTTGATCACCAGGCTGGATAATTTGTATGAATCTTGCTAAGATTGCAAAAATCCAGCCAATTATTCCGATAATCCCATAGGGCAAGCCGTAACAAAATAGTTGATCTTCAATTGAATCTAAAAGATCGACAAATAAATATTTGAAAATTATAAAATTATAAGTAAAAAAAATATAACTGATTACTTACCAGACATTCTGTTTGAAAAACAATATGGTCAAAAAAATTTTTTCGCAAGTCATTTTATAGAAAAAACTTACACCAAAGGCTAATTGATTTTTAACTGCTCTATCGTCATGAAAAAAATCATTTTGGGGTTATTTTACTTATTTGATTATTAAAATTCTATTTAATAATTTATTTATTTTGCATTATTGTTTATTATAATGTTGACTAATTAAAATAAAAAGAATCAAATTTGAATATCTGATTTTAAATTTCTAAAATAATAATTGTTTGATTGATGATTGTGAATTTTACAAATGATGTCCTTTCAAAAATAAGATAGTGCATGATCAAAAGTTAAATAACAAAGAATTTTGGTTCCACAAATAATGCCACTAAACACCGTGATTTTTTTGCACTTTTTGTATCAATTTATATTTGCTAAAAAGAATTATTGAATTGACATCCATCAGACGGACCAACTGATTTAAACATGAAAAAATAAAGCTATGCTTTCATTAGAATATACAAGGAAATATTATGACCATTCTTTCCATTTATCCTGTATGAAATCATACTGCATATACATAACTTGCTTGCCTAAATGCATGGAAATTTTGTGGCCGGATTCGGATCCATCATCAGGTATTAAAAGGAATCCGTGATATTTAAAAACATAAAGTTTTAATTGAATACTTTAATGTATTATGAATCAAATCCCAAGAAATTGGGTAAGAATATAATTAATACAACAGAATCGACCTTATTTATCTGAAATCCGAACTCAAGATATAAGAAACTATGACTAAAAAAGAATAATTAATTAATTAATAAATGACCCGCAATATAGGATTCAATTCCAAGGAAAAATTAAAAGTGATATATAAAAATAATTTAAAATAAAACGTGACCCTCGTTATTATTTATTTTTTTATTTTACGTTGTTACTCCCAAAGATAGAATTCTTTGGTGTTAAAATAAAATATATCCTTATAAGATTTCTTATAATGAATATAATAAGATATTATTTCGTTAGATAAACAATATTAAAATAAAATCTACCAAAAATGCCATTGGTATGCATGCATTCAAAAATAACATACTAAATATGACTTGCGATCATCGCATCGATGTTAGAGATTATGCAGATTAAGGTGATGCTATTCTTTGAATAGTTGAAAACTTATTGTTCCTAAAAATTAAAAAAAAAAAATAGTACTTTTCTTTTGCATACTAAAAATGCCATTTGTGCATTCAAACCCGATGAAAAATGATAATTCATTATTTCTTTTTTCAGAAATTTGTACATAAAGATGAGAATTTATATATTGAAAGATGCAGATCAAGATGATATAGATACACCTTTTCTCTGAATGGTTGAAAATCTGGGTTTTATTGTTTCGTGCGTGAAAAAATTAATAAATGCTGTAAAACATGTAATTTTATTTAATTAATTATAACCCTCAATTCTAATTAGCAAATTAAAAAGTTCCCGCATAACACAGAGAAATTCAATAATAGATTATTTGTATTTATTATCCAGTTTTAATGAAAGTATTCTAACATTATAATTCTAGATGATCTCCGCTTTCTTAAAAAGTCGAACACATTAATGAAAGATTGGGTTTGTGATCCAATCAAGGAAACAACGTAATTTATTATTTCGTTCAATTGAACTTGCAAGAAACTGTACGCCACTTTTATACAAAATTAAAAAAATTTGATATTATTTGTTTTTTAAAAAATAAACAACCGATCATTGTTATTTATTATTTATTTATTTTAGTTATTTTAGATTTTTACTAATGACGAAATTCTTTATTGTCGAAATCAAATATATTCTTATTTAATTTCTTGTAATGAATATGAAAAGATATTTTTTTTTGTTTAATTAATAAGATTAAAATAAAATTTACATATATACCAAAAATGTCATTCAAAAATAATAATTCATTATTTCTTTTTTCAGAAATCTGCACATTTTAATAGAACGTACATAAAAATAAACAAAAGATGCAGATCAAGGCTCTGAATAGGGGTTTTATCGTTTCACGCGGGAAAAAATTAATAAAATGTAATTTTATTTAAGTAATTATTTCTGTTTTTTAAAGTTATCAACCCGCAGTCATATCCATAGACAACAGACTAACAGAATGAGTTTTAAAAATTTTTTGCTAACATATTGATAATGATAATATCTGATATACTCGTGTACATCTTGAATTAATTATAAAAGAAATAAAATTTTTTAGATTAAATAATAACATACTAGGGACGTGAAAGTATGCATGTTGCAATCTATAAACCATTAAAAAATAATATTGTATTGTTAATATAACTAAATAAATGAGAATAGAAAAAATATAGTCGAACGTATATAAATGAATTACATAAGCATAACCTACCTGCCTATATGCATAAAATTATGTTGGCCTAAAAGCATGCTTTTATATAAGTTCAACTATACGTAAAAAATTTCTTACAATATAGAATTCAATTTAATATAGAATATATCGAATAATATTTCAAATAACATTTCATTTATTTTTTTTTTGTATTACAATTTCGGGCTGAACTTTAATAAAAGAATGAAATCAGGTTTTATTGATTGCTTGGCCATCCATCGTTACATCTGTTATTGAACTTTTGTGATTTGTACTATGTGATGACAATAAGCGTAAAAAATATTTCTTGATTTTTTCTTCTCCATTTCCGTATTATATATTACTAACTAAAGAAGGAGCTACTATGATTTTTCACATTCTGCTTGCTGCAAAGGAACATACAGTGATGTTGATATCAAAGTAATTTATTTATTTTACGTTTCGTTATGCTTTGCGTATAATTAATTTATTAGAATAGTAATAGTTATCTGGTATAATTAATTTAATAGCAATAGTTTAATAATAATTTATTTCTAATGTTCTAATGTCTTCACGTTTTGATATATAAACTTGAAATGAAAGATTACTTTAATACAGTTTCGAAATTTTATCTTTTGATGTTTTTGAAAGGTTATCCTTAAAAAAATCATCTAAATATATTAATGAGAAAAATTATTTTTTACTCTTAGGTGTCACACCGTCTGGATATCAATCTTTGGACTAGGTAGTTTTTTTTTAGATTTAAGGAAACTCTATTTTTCAATTATATTTTTCTCCTGGTAATCACATGAAAGCAAAATTAGTGTATTTAAGAACAAAAAATTACTATTAGTGTGTTAAACGTAAATTTCGTAATTTTTTTTTTATAAGTGAACAAAAAAGTCATCAGATGGATCTAGGCTGCAATATACGAGCCGATTCTAATTGGTTTTTGAATCAGTTGGAATTGCAGCTGTATTTTTTAGGGTATTTATATGAAAATAGGAGTTTCTTCTGAACCAATAGTATATAGATTTCATAATGTTTGAAGGTTTAACACTTAAACAAAGGTGATAGATTTGAAATGCATTGATTATTAATCTTAGAGAGAGTATACATCAAATGCATTCTTTTCAAGTGACTAGTTTTAAGATTAATATATAGAGTATAAATAAATGTATAATGATGATAAAATCATACATTTTTAATAAGTATAACATGAGGTAAAAATATATAAATATATATAAATATATTCAATAAAAAATTAAATAAAAAAATGTTTGGGACTTTTAAAAAAAGTTGATGATTTATTTTTAATAAGCAATTATTATTTTGCTATTTTATTTGTTTCGCCTATTTCATATATGAATGACGGCTTCAGGCGTATATAAAAGAGTAAGATCAGCCCATAAGATCAAAAATATATTAAAGCCCTTTATTTTTCTGCAAACGAAACTTTTCCAAATAAAAGGACAAGCATAAATATGCTAAAAATAGCTACAATACATTATACTAGGTGGATTGATGGATCAATTTATAAATAGGATATTGTAAATCGGCAACGGCAAAGAACGAAGATTTTTTAAAAGTGGTAAAATATTTTCATATTTTAAATTTGATTTTCAAATTATTTTATAATATATTTAGGTGACAATTCACTTAAAAATACAAATTAAAAATGGTTCAACTCGTTTTATGGAATTCGAAACAAAAAATATAATGGTTTTACTCTGCAAAAGGTGAAAATCTTAGAGATTATTTAAAAAATAATTTTATCATTATTAATTGGAAATTCTAACATAAATAATTTAAGTGCGTTTGCAAAATGTGTTTGAATTTATTCATAAATCAATTAAAGTTCACCAGGACCTCTATCCTGAAAAATATTTTATCATTTGATTTTACATCTCTATTCACTGCACGTACTTCAGATTTGGATTAAGCAAATTAATAAGGTAGGGTTAAAAATAATCCTACGATTCTCCAATTTTAAATTTAATATAATTTATAATATCATATGTATGCAAGATTTGAATCTCCGATTTTGCATTATCATAATTTTTCGCACATAAGATTGATCTACGCAAGATTAGCAAGGCATATGACACCATGAGTCACGGCTAATTGGCGTGACTGATGCTTCCCATAATCTCAAAAAAGTTGAAAAAAGTATAAATATCCCCCTTTTCCCACTAGATTTTTTTCCTCATATTACATGGTCTTCTTATGAAGAAATGGATTTACTATCTCTTACTAAGAAATAGCTTTCAAGTCGTTATGCGCATTGCACGTTGGCTTTTTTTTAGTAGGATATGGGATTTCGGTTTCTGAGTGAGAAGATTTATGTAATATTTTTTTTTTTATTTTAAAGCGGGAAGTGGGAATTATAATTGTTGCTCTCCATGTGTTTCTCACGTGATGATGGCGGGTGGTGATCATCTCGGTGATCTACCCCAGTATCACCTAGGGGATAGATAAATAAACGGGGGGGGACAACTTATAGTTACACATATATAGTGATCGACGCCAAAATTGAAGTTAAGAAATTCAGGTGACACGGACGGTCATGATATATAAAAAACAATTTTTTCGAAAAAACTTCACAACGAAGCAAAATTATGCAGCTAATCTCAAAAGAATAATTAAAATATGTTAGCTTATAAAGAAAGTAATTTCATCAAAATTTAATTACTATTTATTTACAGAGGCCATTTTTTTAAAAAAAATTTAAATTTTGTAATTTATAATTTATTAAATTTTTATTCTTTCAAGAATTATTTATTTATTTTTTATTTTCACTAAATAAACATTTGTTCTTTCGCTAAAGCTTCTTCCGAAAATGATGTTCCTTTTTTTAAGTGATCTAAAATTAAAGGTACTAAGTTCTTTTTTCTTTTATTTTTTGCATTATCTCCTAGTGCCCATATTAACCACTGTAATTCGGTTACAAAAAATATCTTTGAAAAATCCTCTTCTGCATCTTTTAATTCTGCCCATACTTGAAGTTGAATTAGCACAAGCTTAGGATCCATTGGTAAATTAGATTTTTTTATTGTTATATTTTTATTTTCAATTCTATTTAAATTTTGAGTATCGCGATACATAGATTTAAGGTTCTCCCGAAGGCTAGCAGTTCCTTTTTCAGGTATGAGATTGTGAAACCTTCTCCAAGATTTTTGTCTGCTTTTCATATATATAGAAATTATTCGCTCATAAAGAAAATTTCTAATATTATTATCTAATTCTTGTTTTTCTTTATTTCCAGAAATTAGCATATTAGTTGAAATATTAAGAAGATTTTTGAAAGATTCCAACATTGGTACATTTTTTAATAAACTATTACTTATATATTGAAGAATGTTGGGTCCAAATTTTTCGTGCATATCAAATAATAAAAGCACCAAAGATTTCATTTTATACATAAAGCTTAAAAAATCCTCACCGGGTATAATATTTGTGATTTGAGAACGAATATCTTTTTCATAAACTACTTGTTCCGAGCTTAAAACTTTAAGGTGAGCACAAATAATTTCATAATCGGGATGCGCTTTTGTTATATAATCTTTTTTTATAAGCTTATAAATAATCCATCCAACGATATAGGAAAATTTTGATGCCTCTATTGGTTCTAAAGTAATAATTTTATTAAGTGAAAGATTTTTGTCTGCTGAAAAATTGGTATTTGATGTTTCTTCACTAAATGTTATTTTAATAACTCTTTGTAAAAGCAAATATGCAACAAGTCTTTGAAGTATAGAACTTTCTATATTAGCCATTACAAGAAAATCTTGATACCAAACTCCTGAACATTGATAATTATTAAGGTATGCTTCAAGATGAGAACTCCAATTAGCTAACCAGTGTGTTCCTTTCCTCTTCAGAATTGCATTATAAGCAATTTTTTTAATGTTCTTATGCCAATTTTGCAATAATTCGTCAATAGAATTTTTGTAAA
>PQFF01000534.1:101623-132912 GCA_003547095.1 Diversispora epigaea | reverse complement strand
ACGGATCGTTCTAGAACGTAACGTTCGAAATACGCAATAAAACGGATCGATCTAGAACGTTATTAATACGTATCGTTCGTAGAACGTTGTAGAACGCCTCTATATAATTCCTGATGTTATACCTTCAAAGAAAATAAGGGAACGACAACTAAAGCAGGGAAAAACTATATATAAAAGATCACACAGCAGTTATATGTAATATGCTATAGTTGAAAGGTTTGTAAATAAATACAATAATGAAGGATTTAAATATGTGGTTTTATTCGAAAGAGGCAAGGGTGAGGTTTTAAAGGGGTTATAGAGAACAAATCTCCATCGTCACAAAGACAATTAATAAAGAAACCAATTCTTTAATTACGGGGTTTTCAACAAATGAAAAGAGTTATTATTCACCAAGAATAATAATATCAAAGTATATAAATTATAATATTCAATGTCACCAAGACTTTATTATCAATTTATTACTCACTACGAGCTAAATACATTTAATAGGTTTGTACTAAAAGGTATTGAAACTTATATTGATTTGTATCTAACTAAAGACTGAGATTAAGGGAAAACTCAGCTTATTTATAACTAATAATTCTTGCCATTATCTATGCCGTCGCATATGCCATCAAGTATGCCATCATGCGTGTCATCATGCATGCCACCATCTATGCCATGGCTCTTGTCATCACTTATGCCATCGCGTTACTAATCGACAATAAATTATTAATCTAGATATACTAATTTAGATAACAACTGATAATTTGTAATACATGACTAAATTGATTTACAATAATACAATAACTATAAAGATAAGATAAAATATAATAAAATAATAAGAAAATACAGATAAGAAAATATAACTATATAATAAATAATAAAGATAAAAACTATGTTAACAATTCCTCTCAACTTAGTCATAAAGTTCTACTTATGACTCTTATAACAAATCTACACTACTAATAATTTCATCAAGGTCTTGACTACATTGCAAAAGTTGTCTTAAATCAGTTACTTTCATACGAGCGATAATACGGAAAGATAAGGTCGAAGTTTAATAAATTTGGTTTGGATCTCTTTTAAACAGTTCATAGATTTGAATTGATTCTCGATAAAAGTAGTATTCATTAGAAATTTGATAATTCCTGATAAATTCTTGCCATTTAGATCTAGGTGTAATGGACAATTGGATTAATTTTCCTAAGTAATATCCATACATCATTATCAAAATTAGCAGCAGGGAGGGTGAGCAGACTTTTTATTATTAAATTTATATTTTATTAGATTTATATTAGGGGTTGTCCGGTTTTTATTTCTTGATTGCTTCCTAAGATTGTCATATTTGTTTTTACTTTTTTTTTTCAGTTTTATTATCATGTTTACTATTAGCTATTTAACTTTCTTTTGGAATTTAATTGACAAGAACACTAATGATGCGTGATTTGTTTTCGTCACGTACTTTTTATATAAAAAAAATTTCCAACATTTGCTAGATAATTGATATTGGAAATCTAATTTATATCGGCTTTGAAAGCATTCTAATGTAACAATTTTTAAGATAACATTAGAAATAACATGTAAGAAAAGTGAACGCTGCGTCATTTTTGCATTACAGGCTGTGTACTTACTATTGTTCTATAATAGTGTTGAATGATCTATCTAAAATTGATAGACGGAAATTATTATTTAAACAAAAGTTTTTTATAACAATTATATAATAAATTTATAACGCTATTATTAGATTTATAGCATTATGGTTAGAAAAGATAAAAAAAGTACAATTTGTGATCACTGTAGAAGTAAACTTGCATCTTCACAGATGCTTCGAGCACATCTTAAACGAATAAATCTATGTCCAATTAGAAATCCAACTTTACCGTTAACTCAAGAACAGGATCTCATTTTTCCTAAAATTTCTGATACACAAAATGAGTTAGAAACAGCTTCAGTTCCAATCGATAATAATGCTAGAAAATCTAATGAGACTATTTGGCAATGGGAGAATAGGTTGCAAAAAAAGTATGAAGAAATAACTGGTGAAAATTATGACCAGCCAAAAACTTTGGCAGAATGCAAGCGTCTTTATGACGATTTAATTCAAATCGACCCAAATGCATTTAGTGGTATTCTAGAACAACTAGAAATAGATGATACTCCTATACCGGAAAATGATGTTGAAGCTGGTCCAGGTCCTCAAATCCAAGCTTATCGTGAAGGCAAGCTTACTGAATTAGAAGAAATCACACAATTACAACCGATTCAGCCAGCTGGCACAAAGCATCAAAAATTTCTGGATTTAGATAAAGAAGTGCCATAACCAGTTCGATTTTCAGATAACGAAGAACATCGAGAAGTATGGCAAAAAGGAATTCAGTATGCTAAAGATATGTTTAAAGTAGATGGGGCTGAATATGCTTTTTCAACCTGGTTCGCAACATCCATAGAGCTTGATTTGATTAATATAATATTGAATGCAAAAAGCGAATATGAACTTGCAGAAGAAGTATTTTGGCAATGTCTATTTCTAGATTATTTAGAAGAAGAAATTGACGAAAAAATAGAATTGGCGGTGCAAAATTATAGAGAAAAAAATAAAGGAAATGAAGACTGGTTAAAATATGTGAGACGTGAAATAAAACAAAAAACATTTGAAGCTGGAATGACTGAGGGTCGGGCTCAGAAAATTTTAAATGCAATCGATAATGGTGAGTTTGTAATAAGAGTAAAATTTATTCAAGATAATTCTATATACAGAAGTGATAAACCAGATTTATCCTTTAAAATTGTTGATAAATATGAACCTATCTGAGAATCAAAAAAGGTCGGTAATAAATATGTTTCAGGTGGTCCAAATGTTATACTTACAAAGAGTACAAATCNTAGATGGGGCTGAATATGCTTTTTCAACCTGGTTCGCAACATCCATAGAGCTTGATTTGATTAATATAATATTGAATGCAAAAAGCGAATATGAACTTGCAGAAGAAGTATTTTGGCAATGTCTATTTCTAGATTATTTAGAAGAAGAAATTGACGAAAAAATAGAATTGGCGGTGCAAAATTATAGAGAAAAAAATAAAGGAAATGAAGACTGGTTAAAATATGTGAGACGTGAAATAAAACAAAAAACATTTGAAGCTGGAATGACTGAGGGTCGGGCTCAGAAAATTTTAAATGCAATCGATAATGGTGAGTTTGTAATAAGAGTAAAATTTATTCAAGATAATTCTATATACAGAAGTGATAAACCAGATTTATCCTTTAAAATTGTTGATAAATATGAACCTATCTGAGAATCAAAAAAGGTCGGTAATAAATATGTTTCAGGTGGTCCAAATGTTATACTTACAAAGAGTACAAATCCAGGATTCTGGGTAGGAATAGATAATAAATTTTTGCAAAGAGATAATTATAATGGAGAATTTAATAACAATGCAGTAGTATATGGATTATATCAAATCCAAAAGCCAGATGTTAATCGACTAATGCCCATAAAAGATGGAGCACTTAATTGTGTAGCTTAACGAATAGTAGAACATTTTGATCAAGCCAAGAGAGGACACAGGCTCACAAATATTCGTCGTCAAAAAATTGATACATGGGAGAAAAAAATACGAATTCCTGGTGCTCGAGTACAAGATGTAGCAGAATTAGAAAAAATTCTCAAACGGCCAATAATATTGCTCGATATTACTCACGGAAAAATCTTTAATAGTGGAAAATATCGATCAGGCAAGTATGAAGATATAGAGATGATAGTTCATAATGGTCACGCATTCCCAAGAAACCAACATTCTCCAAGAGATCGAATGGTTGAATATTATAAAGGTAATACTTGGGAAGCTATCAATACCGCTCTTTAAGGTCCTCAAGCAATCTGACTTATGGGGGTAGGAGATGAGAATCAAAGAATATTGCAATTTGTTCTGGAAGATGGTCGTACATTTAGGACATGGAAAAAACATACAGAAATCATAGAATCATGTAAACAATTAGTCGATGATGCAATAGATTGACAATATCGAGAAGGAATAATTAATGAAAAAAAAAAATCGATTATTTCGGAGTCTCTTAAAGTAGTTGATTTAACAGAGCAGGTATTTGGCGCAAACTATGCTGGAAGTCGGCTTGCCAATGAAATCAATGAATGGCGACCAATAACTGGAAAAATAAATGATACTATAAAACAAGCTTGTATCGAACATGTACATGGTGGGCGTTGGAATGCGTCTAATTACAATATCAGTGATGTTATATGTATTGATATAAAAGAATGCTACCCAGCGAGTATACGTGGTCAAGGGGAATGTATACCATGGTTCAACAGATTTGGACATTGTCACGGGTGTACTTTCATACTTTCCACTTACGGTTCTTTTAAGGAGTTTATAGTCCTTCCTGTTAGGTACAAGACTTTTAGTTTGGTTATTACTTTACTTTTAGAAGGCACCAGTTAGTTTTTAGTTAGAACTAACAAACTAATTATTCTTCTAAGTCATTATAACTTCGTTACTTTCATTAATAACTTCATTATTAATAATTACTTTTATTAATAATTTTATATATTAATATCTTTTTTTAATAATAAATCCTTTTATTATTTATCTTAGAACTTTCTTTATTACGAACTTCCTTTATAGATATCTTCCTTATAATTCATACTTTAGATACTTCCATTTTTTATTAAAGATATTATCTTTAATTTATTAGTACTTCCTTTATTAAATATCTTTAATAAACATTATGTTAAATAAATACGATAATAAATCTCTTTAATTATTTTTATTTAATATTTATTAATATTTTATTTAATGGTCACTTCCTAATAATACAATTACATTTTTATAATTATAATATTGACTTCCTTTGAGCTAAAACTGAAAAAATTAACAATTCAGAAATTAACTAGCTGAGGGAACCAAATCAAATAAGTTCCCTTTTTATATTTTTCTAGATTACTGTGCCATTATTGTATTTCAATATTATTGGTCAATATATTTATCATATAACTTACTAAATATATACTATATATTATATTAATAGTTAATGCTAATTAATACTATACAATAATAATTGTTACTAAGTAATACTAATTAATGATAACTAATAATAATTATACAATATTTGTGTAACTATATCACGTGAACATGTGACTTGCGTTACTTACATCTTGTGTGACTAAACCACTTGACTTCCTATTTATATATTAATAAATGTTATTAAGTATTACTAATTGTTATTAATAAAATTACTATTTTGATATTTATAATTTTATCTGTTAATTGATTATTTTTAATAAAATATAAGGTTAAATAATATAATGGTTATATGTTTCCATGTATTTTTTTACTATGGTAATTTCATCCGGTAACAACATCCAACACATTATCTTGTTCGAGTCGCAGTAAATGGAAAATTGTCGCAAGAAAATATCACTGGATTTGCGCAGGTAAAATCCTTTAAATTTGCGTCAAATATACATCCAGTAATCCCAGTCTGTTATGGAAAACATTTTGCATGTCGAAGTGGAGATAGATGTGGAAAAGAAAAAGGATGGGTACCTATTGTACTTTTACGATATCTTCTTGAGGTTGGTATCTTAGAAAGTGTAAGTATAGGAGAGGCAATCATTTTTCTCACCAAACAGACCAAAGTATGGTTACCAAAAAATCAGGATATTAGTTGTGCAATTATAGGTAAATTTACACAAGGTGGAAAAATCGAAGAAAAACGACTAACTCATCGGCTTGTAATAGATGAAGGGGAGTTAGATTTCTTGATTAAAGATTGTACTGATGTTGGAACATTTGCAGGTAGGGAAAAATGTCCACTCGGATTTATTTTAACATATTATGAGGGACATTAGCCTCAATATACACATTTGAGAGCCTCAATGTTAGTATATACCCATATCAATTTACTCGAAATGCTTCGAAAATTTGATCCCAATGAAGTAGTAAGAATTGCCACCGATTTTATATATGTACAAAAAGAGGCTTTTTATAAGATTGAAAATGTACCGGCATTCTTTAAACAAGAGAAAGTAAAAGATCAGGATTTGTGTCCATACAGTTATACTACATGTGCATGGTGTGAAAAAGATTTACTTATACCGGGATATATAAAATGGATTAAAGAATTTCAAAAAACCGAAACACTTCTAGTAAAATATGAATATAAAATGCATAACTCATTTGTTTGTAGATTTTGCTTTCTAGACTGGTATTATAATTCAGATTCATATGTACTTTCATAGCAAAAAGAAAAAATCCAAGAAATAAAACCTGGTCAATGGCGTGATAAAAGTAAGAAAATTTATGACCCAGTTACTGATATTGTATACTGGCCAAAAAATAGACATTGAGAATCGATTAAGAAAATTCCTGATAGTATATCACCTCCGGTTCATGACCCAATTACAAGATATCGAAATTCATATCTTAATGGGGAGGGGAATCTGGTAAAACAACACGGGTAATCCGAATATTCAAAGACATAAATATGATAGTTTTGACACACACAAATGCATTGGCAAAAGATTTTTGAGAAAAACGAAATGTAAAAGCTCAAACCTGGCATAGTTTCTTTAGATGGAATAGTGTAGGGAATTAGACACCTGAACGCATGGGAGAAAAGAAAATTCCATCAGTTATTATATGGGATGAGGTATGTACAGTACCTAAACATATTCTCGAAATGTTTATTAACTATTTGTTGGAACATAAATGTCAGGTAATCTGTTGTGAAGACGATGCTCAACCTCCACCATTCTTTGGAGAAATGCCACATGAATGGTTAAAAAAACATGCTGATTACTATGAAGAAGTTATAACTGCTTATCGAACCAAATGCCCAATATTACATAAACTTAAAAAAATCATGTGTCGTCGGGATAATCGAATACAATCAAAACTATTTTGAGGAATACTTTCAACTATAGAGAAATGGGAATATCTCGAAAAAGAATGGACACCATCAGACCGGATTTTATCAGCACATCAACTTTCTCGAAGAATTGCATCCCAAAAATGTCTTGAACTTCATCGTACAAAATATCCAGATATACCAATTCCTTTAATTTATAGGCCAAGAGATGGACGTAAACAAAACTGTCTTGTACTGATTCCTGGTTTATCTGAGAAACAAGAACTGGTAAAAAATGATATAGTATATTTGTCCTTAAATATACTTTCTGAAACATTTATAGCAGATATACTTAAGGAAGAAAAAATACTCGATTGGGATTTGGGATATGCTATAACTGTATATACTAGTCAAGGAATGACGCTTGAAACTCCACAACGAGTTTGGGTTATCGATGAAAATTTAGTATGGGATAACTTGATTTATCTTGCAGCTGGTCGGGTAGAATATTTAAACCAGCTTATTCGAATAGAAGGTCCCCCATTACCTCCAGAAATAGTGGAAGCAAGAAATAAGAAAGTAATCGAGTAATCTTTAAGACCATTCATTTCGGAAAAACTTGTAGGGTATATGAATCAAGATAAGAAAAAAGATCGTGAATTTAATCTATCTGTTGACTATATCCTCAAGTTAAAAGATTTACAAGAAGATAAATGTAAATTATGTACAATGGAAATGAAATGGGATTGGGATGAAGCGGGAGATCCAGATCAATGGACAGTTGATCGGATTAATAATAATCTAGGACATATAGAAGGGAATGTACGTCTTACTTGTTTAGAATGCAACNAACAAAACTGTCTTGTACTGATTCCTGGTTTATCTGAGAAACAAGAACTGGTAAAAAATGATATAGTATATTTGTCCTTAAATATACTTTCTGAAACATTTATAGCAGATATACTTAAGGAAGAAAAAATACTCGATTGGGATTTGGGATATGCTATAACTGTATATACTAGTCAAGGAATGACGCTTGAAACTCCACAACGAGTTTGGGTTATCGATGAAAATTTAGTATGGGATAACTTGATTTATCTTGCAGCTGGTCGGGTAGAATATTTAAACCAGCTTATTCGAATAGAAGGTCCCCCATTACCTCCAGAAATAGTGGAAGCAAGAAATAAGAAAGTAATCGAGTAATCTTTAAGACCATTCATTTCGGAAAAACTTGTAGGGTATATGAATCAAGATAAGAAAAAAGATCGTGAATTTAATCTATCTGTTGACTATATCCTCAAGTTAAAAGATTTACAAGAAGATAAATGTAAATTATGTACAATGGAAATGAAATGGGATTGGGATGAAGCGGGAGATCCAGATCAATGGACAGTTGATCGGATTAATAATAATCTAGGACATATAGAAGGGAATGTACGTCTTACTTGTTTAGAATGCAACAAAAATCATCGAACCTAATTCATGGCACTGAGTTAGATTTAATGATAATAGTACCTACTTATGTGTCTCTGACGCTAGCTCTGTTATTATAAAGATTTTTTTTTCAGATACAATAAATATTCAATATATCAATGGTAAATAAATACGATCTTGAAGATAAGAAAGAGTACGATGAATTTATCGAAGAATATGGATATAAGGATAAATGAAATTTCAACAATCCTGAATTTACACCTCAGTGGTATGACTGGAAAGAACTTTTTGTTGTAATCTCGGAATATTGGAATAAAAAGGCAGTTAGACAGTGGAGAGAAAAGGTACTTTGACAATTTGTATATAATTTACCCAATATAAAAAATCTGGTATCATTATTCCATACTTTTATAAATTCTGATGACTTTAAGCTTCCACAAATATTGAGCCTAATAGAATTGTCAGATTGGCGAGATCTTGAATATGTCATATGGACAGGATATATCGTTAATAATGGAGAGACTATTACAGTTCAGAGCAGTAATCATCAAACGGAAATATATTGTTGAAATATAACTTCGGAAGAAAAGGTAAATGAAAACAGATAAATAAAGAATTTTTACTAATTTTATTTGCCTAATGTAGGAAAGCAAGTCGGCCTACGCATCTGCCATATATATTTTTTTTATGATCGATAATAGCGGAGCTAGTGTCTCTGACACATAAATATAACAATTAAATCCATATATTTGATATATACAATACTATCTGTAAAGTAGACAATAAATAAATATCACACACATGGATCGAATGTAATAATAATATCGGATCCAGAAATTGGACATCCATCATATATGGGACGAACCAAAGAGGACCTCAATGTATTTTTAGACATAATTTTTCGACTACACTTGTTTTGTATAGGACTTGATATAAATAAAAATACTGAAAAAGTTTTTGAACAATTAAAAATTACCCTTGAAGATAATGCATCTGATCAATATGATTACGCTATGAAAAGGTTAAAAGAAAAAGGATCAATTAAATCTGTACAAATTGATAATCAAAAAACAATAATTCATGCACCAGAATAATTACTTCTACACATGTTTTTCGTGCGAGCTAATTTTTCACGAACCATTCATCATATAATCACATTTAACTTANAAATAAAGAATTTTTACTAATTTTATTTGCCTAATGTAGGAAAGCAAGTCGGCCTACGCATCTGCCATATATATTTTTTTTATGATCGATAATAGCGGAGCTAGTGTCTCTGACACATAAATATAACAATTAAATCCATATATTTGATATATACAATACTATCTGTAAAGTAGACAATAAATAAATATCACACACATGGATCGAATGTAATAATAATATCGGATCCAGAAATTGGACATCCATCATATATGGGACGAACCAAAGAGGACCTCAATGTATTTTTAGACATAATTTTTCGACTACACTTGTTTTGTATAGGACTTGATATAAATAAAAATACTGAAAAAGTTTTTGAACAATTAAAAATTACCCTTGAAGATAATGCATCTGATCAATATGATTACGCTATGAAAAGGTTAAAAGAAAAAGGATCAATTAAATCTGTACAAATTGATAATCAAAAAACAATAATTCATGCACCAGAATAATTACTTCTACACATGTTTTTCGTGCGAGCTAATTTTTCACGAACCATTCATCATATAATCACATTTAACTTAACCATTCTCCATATACTTACACATAACTAAACCATTGATACATTAAGTGCTTTTGATAATTGTATCTTATTTATCTTTTTTTTTTCCGAACTAAGCCAATAAACGATGTACTAATTCTGTTATTTTTTTTCTTCAGATTTAGCCATTGTATATGTTAAATTATGTTTATTAATATGCAATAAAAAAAATACATTAAATATATCATTATACGTAACAATGAGAGGATCTTTTTCAGATTTTGGTATAAGAGTTCTCGGCCTCAACTTCGGAAAATTTTTTTCTAAGTTCAGGAATTTCAGCATTCTCTTTTCTAAGTTCAGTAATCTCGGATGTAAGCCTAGAGTTTAATTCTCTCAAGGTATTTATTGTTAATTGATCGTTCGACATTGTTTTATTACAAAATAGGATATATTCAAAAGGTTAACCACACAAAAAAGTATTTTTAAAAATCGCTTTGCTTTATTGATTGTAATAAAATCAAAAAATAATCAAATCTATCTATTATTTATATATTATTTGTCTACACTATAAGTTTTCGTATCTTAATATTAACTATACCTCTGGTTTCATTTGTTATCGATTCTGAATAAAATAGAAATGCTATAAGTTGTACGAAGTATGCAATCCCCAATGTGTATCAGTTGTCCGTTATCTGAACTTATCTTTTTTCGAACTCTAGAGAAGAAGGTTGAAAGTTTATATTGTTTGCCTTTAGCAGTGTTAATAAATTTCTCGGAAATCTGTACGAAAGAGTGATCATAAGTTTGCAAGCCCAGAGGTTGATTCATTGAGATGTACTGGCAACCGAAATATTCATACCTTAATTGCATGTTCAGAATTTTCGCCAAAAATGAAAATATTTCTTAATGATATAGGTAGATGAATAGATGATACGAGAAACTGCACATAAAAGGGCCTAGAATCCTGGTAGGCCTTATAAGGAAATTATGTAATATACCATAAAATAATAAAGCAAGATCAATAAAAGTTTACACAAATCTTAGATTTTAAAAATTAAAGTTTCCGTGTGCATTCTGTTAATGAGGTGTAAATTATTATATTAAGCCATAACGTTTCTTGTAAGTCCATTGCTTGGAACGTTCCCGTGTAAGACCTGCAAGCCCACCGCTAATTAACCACTCTGAATCCTTTAACAGATACATAGATCCAACGGATCCAGGAGATGTTACGTGGCAATTGCGATAAACAGGTGTGGGAAGATGTTCCCCTCTGCCGAGCTGTCAAAACCCACCGCTAATTAACCACTCTGAATCCTTTAACAGATACATAGATCCAACAGACCCAGGAGATGTTGCGTGGCAATTGCGATTAACAGATTAGAGGTGCAATGGAATGGGTGCATGGGTGCAATGTTTCACTATAGCTATATAGTGTTACAAACTGCGTGACATCACTTATAATTTGACATGCTTGACACGCGTATTATCAAAAAATTTCATTTTTCAAACATGTCAGATCCAGTAGTCGATTTCAACTTCAGAGCATATCGCTTTAAACGCAAGAAATACAGTTTTTTCGCGGACACAGAGGCCAGACATTGGTCATTTAACCGTTTCTACTCTTTTGCTATTCAATCTGGAGACGTGCCAAAAACATTTAATGAAATTTTTGATAAGTGGACCGCCAACCTGAAATTTATTGAAAAGCAAAAAAATGTCCCAAAATCAATCGTGAACTTTGTAGGAAATCTAATTGAATTCAATGAGTCTAAGGAATTTGGGTGCTTGCAGGATGCTTGCGAGCAGAATTTCCGTGCTCACGTCCTTGCAACACTTTCAAGCGGGTCAGTGACGACATCAGGAAATTTTTTATGTCGGAGGTTATTGTAATAATTTCGTTTTCAAAGGTTATTGAAGGTTATCGGACCAATAACCTTTGCAAATATTACGTTTATTATAATAAAGTGAAGGTTATTGAAGGTTATCAATATCAATAACCTCCGGAGTATTACGTTTTATTAATAAAAATGAAGGTTTTCAGTACCAATAACCTTCGTAAATATTACATTTATGTTGGAGGTATTCGAAGGTTANGGACACAGAGGCCAGACATTGGTCATTTAACCGTTTCTACTCTTTTGCTATTCAATCTGGAGACGTGCCAAAAACATTTAATGAAATTTTTGATAAGTGGACCGCCAACCTGAAATTTATTGAAAAGCAAAAAAATGTCCCAAAATCAATCGTGAACTTTGTAGGAAATCTAATTGAATTCAATGAGTCTAAGGAATTTGGGTGCTTGCAGGATGCTTGCGAGCAGAATTTCCGTGCTCACGTCCTTGCAACACTTTCAAGCGGGTCAGTGACGACATCAGGAAATTTTTTATGTCGGAGGTTATTGTAATAATTTCGTTTTCAAAGGTTATTGAAGGTTATCGGACCAATAACCTTTGCAAATATTACGTTTATTATAATAAAGTGAAGGTTATTGAAGGTTATCAATATCAATAACCTCCGGAGTATTACGTTTTATTAATAAAAATGAAGGTTTTCAGTACCAATAACCTTCGTAAATATTACATTTATGTTGGAGGTATTCGAAGGTTAACGGAGTGAAGGACTTCGAAGGCTTACGTTTAAAAAAATTTACTGATGGAAGAGCGAAATGGCACAAGGTTACATGATACAAGCAAATGAAATCTTAACTGGTACAGTAGGAAGGAAGAACAAAAAAGATGAGGAGGTTGAGAAAGACAATGAAGACGAATCACAAATACTGGTATGATTAATCTTAATATGGTATGATCAATAAATAGAATTGTCAATTTAATCTTCATGTTTCTTTGGAAGGACCCTAATCAAGTTTATAGCGATGATGAATTCACAGAAGAAAATTCAACATGCAAAAATAATCTGAAAAGGAAACTAGGAGATGACGAATTACCAGGTTACGATGGATTAGCAATTCTATTCAATGATTCGAATGAAGATGCAATTATGGGAAAAATTGATGAAAATACTCTCGAGGAAGAAAGTAAATTGCCACTAGCGAGTGATAATAAGGTAAACTTTAATGTTGGCATTTGTGTGCATTATATATGTCGTCAAAAGTAAAAAGCCATTGACTCAACTACTGAAATTTAGTTGTGTCTATGTAATTGCGTCAAAATAATTGCGTCAATTGCGTCAATTGCGTCAATTTTTCATATGACTCAATTCCAAATTTTTAAATTTTAATTGCGTCTGACTCAATTCAATAGTTTTGACGACATATATAGTGTGCATACAGTATATTTAGTAGGCATATTATCATCTCGATAGGATACGTTCAAATTTATACGTGAAGACGTGTTGAATGCGTTCCGAAAATATCAAAATAAAATTCCTAAAACTCGCAAAGTATTCACGTAAGTTTTGTGTCTTTTTTTTTATTATCTTAGTCTGATTATTAATCTGTTTCGCTTATCTCATCATCATAGCCCTGCGTATTAGGGAGTGTTTGATCTAACTAGAGAAAGTCTACGTGAATGTAAAGNCAAATACTGGTATGATTAATCTTAATATGGTATGATCAATAAATAGAATTGTCAATTTAATCTTCATGTTTCTTTGGAAGGACCCTAATCAAGTTTATAGCGATGATGAATTCACAGAAGAAAATTCAACATGCAAAAATAATCTGAAAAGGAAACTAGGAGATGACGAATTACCAGGTTACGATGGATTAGCAATTCTATTCAATGATTCGAATGAAGATGCAATTATGGGAAAAATTGATGAAAATACTCTCGAGGAAGAAAGTAAATTGCCACTAGCGAGTGATAATAAGGTAAACTTTAATGTTGGCATTTGTGTGCATTATATATGTCGTCAAAAGTAAAAAGCCATTGACTCAACTACTGAAATTTAGTTGTGTCTATGTAATTGCGTCAAAATAATTGCGTCAATTGCGTCAATTGCGTCAATTTTTCATATGACTCAATTCCAAATTTTTAAATTTTAATTGCGTCTGACTCAATTCAATAGTTTTGACGACATATATAGTGTGCATACAGTATATTTAGTAGGCATATTATCATCTCGATAGGATACGTTCAAATTTATACGTGAAGACGTGTTGAATGCGTTCCGAAAATATCAAAATAAAATTCCTAAAACTCGCAAAGTATTCACGTAAGTTTTGTGTCTTTTTTTTTATTATCTTAGTCTGATTATTAATCTGTTTCGCTTATCTCATCATCATAGCCCTGCGTATTAGGGAGTGTTTGATCTAACTAGAGAAAGTCTACGTGAATGTAAAGAAATTACCGAAAACGACTTACAACAATTATCTCAAGATTTTGCTAATCATGTCAAGTGGAAATGTAAGCCTGCCCCAATAAACATCCAGAACTACTTTGACAATAATTGTGAAAAATTCGACAATGGTGATGAAAATAAATATTTCGATACAAATATACAATTTTTGTACGAATCAATTCTGTGAATGTATTTTTGATTATCTTGTACTTATATTCTAACTTTATATTATTGTATAGAAAGATTAATATGCATTCTTTCCAAGGAATGCTAACCGAAGAACAATTAAAAATGACATCATCTTTTCCGCTATTTAATGGAATATTTACGTCCGATCGCATAAAGCATGCCTGGTAAGTCAATTATCTTTTTTTTACAAAGGCATTGAATGTTTTGATAACAATTCTTCTTCTACACATAGGGGGGAAATTCAGACCATTTCGAGCAATGATGCGCGTAACGAAAAATTGGACCCATTCAAAAAAGCAAGAATGGGTAGAAAGGTTGATATGAAAGTGACATTGCTAAAGACGCCAAATAAATTTGAGGCTTTATTTGGAGAGGTTTCAGGTGGGCTAGGACAATTTGGAATCCTTAAAGCTTGTCGCAAGAAACGGTTCCTAGATAAAGTTAAATTAATGGTAACCATGTGTGATAGTATAAATCGTCTATTAAAAGAATGTAATTTTGTATCAGACGAAAAAAGATTGGAAATTATAGTTTTCGGCTGGCTTCAATTTAGTAGGTTTAATATGAGAAAAAATTTTAATAATATTCTTACTAATGAGTTCCATTTTTAGGGTTAGAATTGAATTTCTATGCTATGGATTGGATGGGATCCGGTATATATCGATTCAGATTGATAGACCAATGCCGGATATCTGCCGATAATGATAATTGTGAAATATTGGAAGATGCATATTGCATCCTCAAATTGCTCGAAGTAAGTTGGTAAATAAATTATCATAAATAAAAAAAAACCATCAATAGCTAACACGTTTGTCAAATGTAGAGAAAGTTACTTGATATCGAAAGAGCTGTAAAAAATATATTTTCAAAAAACACGAAAGGAAAAAGATGACAAATCACATTGGAAAACAAAGCAGAGCTAAATGTCAATCGTTCCCTCTAATTAAATGCGTTGTTCCATGGGCAAATGATTTAGAACAATATTTCAATAGTAATATAATTGTAATTAAAGTTTGTAATGTCAAATATACATAAAATTATTAGGATCACCTGTGCGATATTGAAATAAAAATTTACGTGCGCGTTACAATTTGTAACGCCGATCGCTTTTTCCAAGAAAAAAAATTACTGTTATACATTACACAAAAAATAACACATGATACGTTGTACGTTCTTCTAATCAAAAGTCTTTATTAATTAGGGTAGCTACGCATCATGCGATTCTGCGCAGGACCAGTACGATCTCCACTTGTATACTATTTGATCAGGAATTTTTTGATACTTTGATGTGATCGCAGAAAAATGATTTATGCTTGTTATATAGCGGAGCTAGTGCCTTATGCCTTTATAAATACTATGTGGATTGAATTCTGATATTTATTTGTATAGCAATTAAGACGATAAGATTTTTCGCCACAATATTCACCACTACCTCAAAAACCCTCTATATAATTTCTTATATTTTCTTTTTTATGGTTTTTATCACATAAAGGGCAGAGTACTGATCTATTAAAATCAAAGTAATTATTTTTAAAGCTATATTTCAGAGTTAAATAAGGAAATCGCTCTAATACCAAGTTAATAACGTGTTGTTGCCTTTCTTCTGGGTCTTCAGGTAGAACAAAAATTGAGAATTGTCGTTTAGATTGAACATTTACCTGCGATATCGTTACCTGAGTTTCCAGCGAACTGTCCTGTAAGATAAAGTTATCAGTCTTTTCGATTTGTGGAGATTCTGAATTTTCAGACTTTATCCAAGGATCAAGCCCAGTTTTTTTCTTATATATTTTATATAACTTGGAACGAAGTTTATCAGATATAGTGGTTGGCAAATCAGTTATTTTGGAATACCAATCCAGATATTCGGGGGTTAGTACCTTATTAGACTTGGCTTGTGTATCCATGTTGTCATTTATATAACTTCAAAGCAATTTAATTTCCTTTTTTCCTCTTTGTCTCTCGGAAAAAAAAAAGTATATTATCAGTATATATTATTGCCTTGCAATGGAGCTTTGCTCCTATCAATATATGTTATCTGACTTTTTTCTTGCTTTGAGCAGTTACTGCGAAAAGGCGGGTTATAAAGCGCAAACAAATTTTATGCAGTTATTTGAATTTCGTGTTGCTCACATTTAATATAGTAAGTTTCATCTTTATATTCTCCTTTTATGCCTTCCTCATCATCATGGTCTAACTTGCATAAAGGGCATGATGCCTCATCAGTAATTCCGTAGTAATCAATATTTTCATCGTTAAATTCATAAAATATATCGGGATATTGATCTAATACTTTCCTACGAAAATAAGCATGGGTGTAGACTGGATTATTTTGTAAAGTCTTTGTTTCGGGTGGTGACATGAATGGCATACTCGCCTTAGTTTTCAAAATGGAAGAGGCATCAGATGCTTGAGGTTTAACTGGCATACTTACCTTGGTTTCCGATAAAATCTTTGTTTTTGAGTTAGAAATTTGAGATTCAACAATTTCCGTTAGATCATATACGCGTGAACAATTGTTCACGCCGATCAATTTTTGGGATTTGGTCTTATCTAGTTCATCAGTATAAAGTTTTATTATATTTTGGACTTGTGTATCTGTTAGCCTAGAAATGGCATCAGCACTATATGAGACTAACCTGATTTTATCCTTTCCTATTCCTTTAAACAATGTATAGATGGTTTTAGCCTTTTGAGTCTTCTTACGCAAATACTCTCTCTTAATTTCAGGTAAATATTTCATCATTTTATCATATATTTGTGTTCTTGCCATTTGATTACTAATATTATTTTCAGAATTAAGAGTTGAAACCTTTTTTTCACATTTTTCGCTATAACAATACCATTGTAATTTTTCTTTCCGTCCAGTTTTCTCTGCCTTGCTGAATAAATGCGCCAGATAAGGTGAGCTGTCTGGAATTAAATTATCCCCACTTGTCATATCATTATTGTGAAATAGGGTACCAGAAATTTGTTTACCAGATATTAAATACAAATTTTGTAAGATCATGGTGTCGTTGCTCCTAGCCAATTTGTGACTGCCTTCGGCAATAAATTCAAGCAATTTACATATTAAACCCTGTTCTACTTTTTGATTGTATGAAATTTTTATTTCGGAAGATGTAAGTTCATTATTTCTCGCAACAATAGAATCCTGTTTTTGATTAACCTTCTTTGTTTCCTCGCTTACCTCAGTTTCCACTGTAACGGTTTTTATGACACATGATGAATTGGATTGTTCTGATGAATTATTATCCGAAGATAAGTCTTGGTTATGAGATGTTTCATAACTCAAAGAGTCTGGGCTCTTCCCATTATTTCGTAACAACTTCTTTTCCCGATTTCTTTCTCTCATCAAATTACTAACTCTTTCCTTATCTTGTGATTCCAGAAATTCAATGATCTCCTTACCTTCCAATAATGTAGATGAGTCTTCGACTCTGGGCTCTGCCCATTCTGTGTGGATAGGAGATGTAGAACATTGGGTCTCTGATTCCTGGCATATATCAGAGTTGGATGTATCATCTATCTGTTTAGGAGTATCATCAGAATTTATTTCGGGGGTATTATCATCGATAATGTCTTGTGGTAGAGATGTTACGGATATTTCATTAGTAATGACCCTCGGCTGTTTCTGTTCCAATTTCGTGATTCTATCTTTAAGTTCAGAATTTTCTGTTTGACTTAGCTTTGTGGTCTGTTCTAATTCTACTATTCTAACTTCGAGCTTATTTTTTTCTTTTACAATCTGCTCTAATTCTACGATTTTGACCATAAGCATCGTATTTTCACCCATAAGTTTGGCATTTTCTTGTCTAAGTAAAGCTAGTTCAGAAGACATGTTTGATAATATTTTTATATAAGATACAGATATGTTCAAAAGTTTGAGAAATCACGAAAAAATCTCATCATCAAGAAACGCTTTGGATGTCGATTCAGATGAACTTTAATTTTCCACGTGAACAATTGTTCACGCCGATCACTTTTGCCAAGAAAAATTCTAAATCACATTTAACATCGAAATCAATACTGGAATATATGTGCAAACTCTGTATACTAAAATTGTATCTTATATAAAAGTTATAATCCGATATAAAAAAATATACAGTCTGACCTCTATATAGTCACACCATTGGTAAAAAAAATAAATAAGTGCTTATAAAGAGGTTGTGACTATATAGAGGTTTTTTTATAAAGCATTATTAAGTATTGGTTTCAAAGGGTGTGACTATAAAAACTCTGTGATTATAGAGAGGTTTTTTTACATAGCATTAATAGGTGCTGGTTTTGTGTGAAAGGGTGACTATAAAGAGGTTTTTATATAATGTGACTATATAGGGTGTGACTATAGAGAGGTCAGACTGTACTTTGTTTTGATTTAGGACCCCAAGCAATCTATAAATAGGTCACATTAGAGTTTGCTTAGCTATCATAGTAAAATTTTTAAAAAGTTGCTTATTTTTAATTAAAATTTAAAAATTTACTTACAAAAATTATATTTTTCCTTTCTTATTTCCTAATTTAGTATTATCTGACCTATTCATAGATTGCTCGGGGTCCTTTTGATTTAATAACTAAAATTTTTTTAAGTTGTATCCGTATATCGCAGGCCATAGTACCCCGGATATTTTACAAATTTTGCATCATAAAATCAAATCATTTTCTATGTAAAATTTAAAAAACGCTCAAGGGGGTCCCGTAATTATTACGTAAATTTCCATATTTATTAAACAATTGATTAATTGATTACGCCACCAGTACAGATTTCTCATATCCACCGTTACAGAAGTATTTCCATTTCTCATATCCACCGTTACAATGGCTAATCCAATTCCTCCCAGAACAAATTTTTGAAAAATGCAATAGAATTGAGGCTTATTTAAACCATACATTAGAGGTATATGAAAAAGGATTAAATCGGAAGCGTAAAAAACAAATCCAAATTATAGAACCACTTGAAAATTTATTGTATAATATAGACATGGCTAGTCAAGAATTTCAAGATACTGTTCTAATTTGTAATCATGAGGAGGAGATTAATTGTCGCGTTAAGAAAGAGTTATATAGTTTATCTCGAAAATTACTGAAATACAATGAAAAAACCTTC
Source organism: Diversispora epigaea (assembly GCA_003547095.1). Taxonomy (NCBI): domain Eukaryota; kingdom Fungi; phylum Glomeromycota; class Glomeromycetes; order Diversisporales; family Diversisporaceae; genus Diversispora; species Diversispora epigaea. The sequence continues at coordinate 113,347 of PQFF01000534.1, read as the reverse complement.
GACTCTTTTATGCAAGAAATTAGTAAACAGCTTGAGGAGCAGGTTAATGCTAATAATAAATTGCGTAGTGAAATAGAACAACAAAAAATAAAATTACAAGAGGCTGAGAAAATACTCGCATCTTTGAAACAATGAAACTTTGTTTCTATTATATTATAGTTGAAAAAATTTGTCATGGAAGAATTAAGACAGGCAAATCAGGAACTTTATGATGAGGTCGAAAGATTGGCTCAATCAAACAGGAAAATTGAGCAACAGGTATATACTTTAGAAAGGGCAATAGCCATAAGAGAAGAAAGAATTCGATTTCTTGAAAAAGAACTAGATAATGCTATTGAGCTTTTTAAACAGGAAAAAGAGGAATTATCTAAAGAAATCGCAAATTTAAAAAGAATCGTTCGACGACTTGAGGAAGAAAATAAACGAAAAGATGAGGAAATTTCTATTAAGAAAACTTTGATAACAGAATTTGATGAATGAGAAAAAAAGTTAAAAACTCGAATTCGGGAAATATCAAAATCCGCAGGAAATACTCCTAAAGCATATACCCAAACAGTAAAGTTGATAGATGAGAACGAGCGTTTGAAACGTGAGATTGATACATTGAAATATAATATTAGAGATCGAGACAATAAATTAGCTGAGAAAAAAACTCGTATAACTGATTTACATTGTCAAAATTTTGTTATAAGACTATTACACTATCGAGATAGATTAGAACTTATCAATACTCGAGAAACTTTGCGCGTTACTGAGGCATGGAATATAAGTAATGATTCAAATTCAGAAGATTCTGATAAAAATTCTCAAGATAGTTATACTCCCAATACAGATATGGCAACAATTCCAGATTTAGCAAAAGCTATAGATGATTATTTAGATAATCCACAAATAACAAGTAGGGAAATTTTAGCAAATAATATAAAAAGAGCCACAAAACAAATTCGTCATAAATATGGCAATGACTAAACTTATTTAATAAATGAGCAACAGGGCAGATACAATGCTGAGGCAGAACGAGATTTGCGACAAACTGATTTAGATAATGCCTTGAATGATCTTAATTTGATAACAACGGCATATAACAATGAAAGAAATACATGCCAACAATATTTTTTAGAATTACAGCAATGTCGCATCAGAATAGGTAGATACAAAGATGATTTATTGTTATGTGATATTCAGCTTGATCTTAAATGGGGTAAGTGGAAAAATAGAAGTCGAAATGCAAAACAATTAATTTTAAATTTACAGGGACAAATTTTATTGTTACAGAATAATCGACAAAATAGAACGATGGCAGGTAATCCATATCCAACATATTCAGGTAAAGAAGACATACATGAATTTTTCGCACAATTAAGAGCAGATATAGAAGGAAGAGCAATTGATGTTGCAGATGCAGCTGGTGGACCTCCAACAGGAAGAGATCATGCAAAAGGAATATTACGTGGATGTATGAGAAGACCAATGTTAGAATGGTATGATGAAAATATTACAACTAAACAAAATTTCGAATTACATAACTTACTTGATAATACAGCACAAGCTAATATACAAGCAGTTGCCACTCGTACAGGAGTGCAATTTGGTGCACAAGCATTTCGTGAAGCAAATGGTTGGCATGGGAATGAAATAATTCCATTAAGAGCAACACATGATCCTTGGAATGAAAATTGGAGTATTGCAGATGGACGACCAATTAATGATGTAGTTAATGCACCTAATGCTAATAATGGTACTCCAGTCGTTGTAGCTGGAATAAGATTCAGTCAAGCTGTATGGTTATTAAAAACAAAATCTCCTACAATCGAAGAAGAAATACGCGCGTTACAATATGGAACATTAACACAAGGAGATGGTACTATAGAAGAATTTGCTAATAAAATCCGAAGAGCTGGGAGGGTTATAGAGATGAAGAGTTACGAAGAAAATTTCTTGATGGACTGGAACACTGGTTGAATAAACAAAAATCAGAATCCTATTGTATGGCGGAAATATGCATAAATCGGACATCCTATTTGTGAAAATTCATAAATCAGAAATTCCTATTTATAAATCGGAAAAAATCGACTGCCTATATTTAATAAATCTTAGCAAATTTAGCCATCAATCGGAATCCTATTCATGATAAAACCGTCCTATTTTTTTCCATTCGACCAGTGGAACCTGAATGGTTGGAAAAAGTTGAAGATATAGGCGAGGATATGACATTTAATGAGTTGTCTAAAAAACTAGCAAAAATTGAATTAATTCGAATGGCAAGAATGAAAAGAGATATAGGTAAGTATAAATCAAAGCAAGTTCCAATTTCAAATATAATCTCACAACAACAGATTTNACGACCAATTAATGATGTAGTTAATGCACCTAATGCTAATAATGGTACTCCAGTCGTTGTAGCTGGAATAAGATTCAGTCAAGCTGTATGGTTATTAAAAACAAAATCTCCTACAATCGAAGAAGAAATACGCGCGTTACAATATGGAACATTAACACAAGGAGATGGTACTATAGAAGAATTTGCTAATAAAATCCGAAGAGCTGGGAGGGTTATAGAGATGAAGAGTTACGAAGAAAATTTCTTGATGGACTGGAACACTGGTTGAATAAACAAAAATCAGAATCCTATTGTATGGCGGAAATATGCATAAATCGGACATCCTATTTGTGAAAATTCATAAATCAGAAATTCCTATTTATAAATCGGAAAAAATCGACTGCCTATATTTAATAAATCTTAGCAAATTTAGCCATCAATCGGAATCCTATTCATGATAAAACCGTCCTATTTTTTTCCATTCGACCAGTGGAACCTGAATGGTTGGAAAAAGTTGAAGATATAGGCGAGGATATGACATTTAATGAGTTGTCTAAAAAACTAGCAAAAATTGAATTAATTCGAATGGCAAGAATGAAAAGAGATATAGGTAAGTATAAATCAAAGCAAGTTCCAATTTCAAATATAATCTCACAACAACAGATTTCTCCACCATCTGACATGCAAAAAATGATTCAAAACGAAATGGCAAAACGGGACGCAGAAATAAAAAAATTAAAAGTTGAAGTTCAAACTCAAAAATCAAAAAAGACACCACCACCTAAACCTCCAAAAGATATGGAAGAAATTCACACTACTGAATTTTTTAAAGAATTATATGATCTTGGATATAGAGATAAGGTTATAGTTGATTTTATGGATTTTTATAAAAATCATGCAGAAAAATTTCAAAAAAATCAGCCTTCTGATGATGATAAAATAAAAAGATTAGAAAATTAGATTAATGAGATTAGAGATGCAGAAAACGAATCTCGAAATACAGTAAATCAGCTAAGTAATCGATTTAAAAATTTATCTGTAGATGATCGTACAACCAATGTCAAATCAAACCGAACAGGCTTTGTACCTCTTCAACCTATTTTTAATAATAATGGTGAAAATGGCTATAATGAAGAAGATAACATATGGTATGAACCTGAAAAAAAAAACGGATATCAACAGTAGATAGTGCTGAGACCCATAAATCAGTAATTTCACACAAATCATCAGTTGTAAAATGGGCAGAGCCCAGAATCGAAGACTTATCTAAACAAAATAAGGTAGTCAATTCACCAGTGACTACTTTCGATAAGTTTTTTCCAGAATCAGATGACCAACTATTGGAATTATTATCCCCAGCAATGCGAGATAAAATTATGAACCCCTCTGAAGAAAATAAGTGGGTTGATTCAGTTGAATATATACAGTGCAAAATCGAAAATATTGATATTCCAGAAGGAGAAGAAATTGATACACAATCTATGTGTACTGTTATAAATAAACCATTAATTAATACATTAGGATGGAATCTTGGAAATGCACCAAATATCTCCCTCACGCATAATTCTGATCATATAACCAAATTAATTAGCGGGCATAGGGATGTCCCAATTTTGGTAAAATATAAAGACGAGCATGGTATAGAACATCTGATTACAGTAACAGGTAATGTTGTGATTATTGATGATGGAAAAACTGATTATTTTTTATGTATAGGAATATACATGTCGTCAAAAGTAAAAAGTCATTGACTCAACTACTGAAATTTAGTTGCGTCTATGTAATTGCGTCAAAATAATTGCGTCAATTGCGTCAATTGCGTCAATTTTTTATATGACTCAATTCCAAATTTTTAAATTTTAATTGCGTCTGACTCAATTCAATAGTTTTGACGACATGTATATATAGGAACACCATGGATCTGAAAAGTTGATGGAATTCCAGATATAAATAATCATGAATTTCGAATGTCAGTTCGTGGAAAATCTTATATTATCCCAACCTTTACCAAATCAATCGAAAATAATGTTTTATCTTGTAAGATCAATATTAAAAAAGNTTGATACACAATCTATGTGTACTGTTATAAATAAACCATTAATTAATACATTAGGATGGAATCTTGGAAATGCACCAAATATCTCCCTCACGCATAATTCTGATCATATAACCAAATTAATTAGCGGGCATAGGGATGTCCCAATTTTGGTAAAATATAAAGACGAGCATGGTATAGAACATCTGATTACAGTAACAGGTAATGTTGTGATTATTGATGATGGAAAAACTGATTATTTTTTATGTATAGGAATATACATGTCGTCAAAAGTAAAAAGTCATTGACTCAACTACTGAAATTTAGTTGCGTCTATGTAATTGCGTCAAAATAATTGCGTCAATTGCGTCAATTGCGTCAATTTTTTATATGACTCAATTCCAAATTTTTAAATTTTAATTGCGTCTGACTCAATTCAATAGTTTTGACGACATGTATATATAGGAACACCATGGATCTGAAAAGTTGATGGAATTCCAGATATAAATAATCATGAATTTCGAATGTCAGTTCGTGGAAAATCTTATATTATCCCAACCTTTACCAAATCAATCGAAAATAATGTTTTATCTTGTAAGATCAATATTAAAAAAGAGCCAATATTTAACGAAAAATTAGCAGAACCAGTACCAGAGGTGCAAAAAAAAATGCGTAAATTGTGAAAGTATGATTACTCATATAAAGGAACTTGAAAAGGCACTATTTGCTAGTATTCAAACCAACTCAGAAATTATTGGGTATTATAATGATTTGCGTAATCAGTATAAAGCAAAAATCAATTCTATAATTTTAGATTAGGAGTAGATAGTTTAGATATATCATTACGCATAACAGCTTTAACTTTTTTAACCTCTTTTTTTGTTCTCTTATATAATTCTAAAGAATCTTCAGTTTCTTGTGTGATTTCAGGTGATTTAGTTTTTAATGATATTTTACCTAGCTTTTCAGTTTCATGAGGTGTAAATGTTTTTACATCTAAATTTTTATCGGTAAGAGGTTAATCAGAAATACAAATAGATTTGGACCTGGATTTCTTATTTTTTGTTTCTTTATTAGGAAGAGTAGTAGATTCCAGATATAAGTTCGAAGAATTATGATTCAAAGAATCACCTATCACCCTGTTTTGCAATAAGATCCCTCCTTCGATTTGATTAGAATTTTTGGATAAGATTGTTGGCATAGGTAATATTTCAGAAGAAACGACACTTTGTATTATTTGTTGCTGACATTCATGACTTCCCCATATGTCATTAACCCGATTTTCATTAATATGGAAATCTCTTATTATTCTATATTTAGGAACCTTCCCCTTGAGCGTTCTAATTGTTTCTATTTGTTCAGAACTTAAAAATGTAGAACTTCGTCGATAATATGATTTTAAATATGGAGTATTCATAATTTGATTTCTTATCGAATATTTAGAATGATAAAAAATGATATTTAATATTTTAAAACGATAAAAAATATTATCTATTATTATAGATAAATGAAAAATATTAACAATCTAATACAAGGTGCTAGAAATTGAAATATAGGTAAAAATAATTACTATATAATATAATTCAACAATATCTAACATTAAATATCATTAGATAATAATGAAACTAGTTTTATTGAACTTGTCTATACACATAATGCATTACACTGGTCGAAAATTTATAAAAACTACACCTATCGGGTACCAGTATTCGTGCCTAATATCGTACACATATCAGGTACCCGATAGGTGTGAGAAACCATTTTTCACACTTATCGGGTACCCGATATGTGTAAAAAAACATTTTTTACACCTATCGGGTACCCGATATGTGTACGATATTAGGCACAAATACTACACCTATCTGGTACCCGATAGGTGTAGTTTTTATAAATTTTCGACCAGTGTTAATATGGAAGTTCTGCATATAAGTCATAAATACTCTCGATTTCTTTATTCCAGTTAATAGAATTAGTATTTCTTATCTGCTGTTTACGTTCCTGATTTTCTATATATTCCATAACACGAGCATAAGAAATGCGATATTTTTTTGCCATAGTATTTACAGCATCAGACACCTTACCTGGTGATTCTTTGATCTCTTTAATAGCCTCATCAGATAAGTATGTTGCATTAGCTCTATAATATTCTTTATGTAATCGTCCCATTCTTGTTAATTATTATTACTAATCTTTAATATTTATATAATTTAATATGGCTAATATACACACATTGCGAAATATTAATGTAAAAGGATATCGACTTGGAAGTACTAGGGAGGTGGAACTTGAAGAAGCTTTACGCAATAGTTGTAAGTCCAATTTTGAACTTATTAAGGATTTTAAAAACTGTCGGAAGGTATATTCAGAGTCTAGTAAAAATATCAAATAAGATAAAGTACATTTGCAACGTAATTTAAATCAAACCAGTAAAGATAAAAAAGAACTTACCAAGTATGCCTATCAACTTACAGATGAGATTAAGCGATTGAGTTCAGAGTTAGATATTTTAACATCTCAGATTAACCGATCACAGATTTCAAATACTGAGTATGAAACCAAGTACAATACTCAATTAAGAAAAATAGAATCTCTCCAGTCTATGAACAAGTTAGTGGGAAATAAGTTAGCTGAAGTTCAAAAAGATACATTGTCAATTCAAAGTGACTTATCGAAAAAAGAATTTGAGATATTATCTCTCAAGTCTAAAATAGTTGAAGTAGAACAGGAGTTAGCTTCAACGGTTAGTGAGCTTAACCATCTAAAATCGAAGGATATATTGAAACCTGTAATTGGTAGAGATGATGAAAATATGCAAAACAAAGAACTCTGTTCCCTATCAAAGTCTAATATTTCTGCGGTTAGTGAACCTATTATAAATATTAAGCAGTTTCTAATACGTAAAAAAATTACAGATAAAGATAGCAAAGCTGCTGCTAAGGCATCTGAAAAAATTGATACTATTATATCAAATTATACTGAAAATGATGAGCGGAGCTCAGTGTCGAATACACTTGAAAGTACTCCTATATCAGAACCACCAAAAATCGATACCGAGAATATTATCAAAGTAAGTGATGATAAAAGTAAAGATATATTCCCAGTTCAAGAGATAAAGAATGTAACTCCATATTTTGCGCAACAGGAAAACTATACCTCCTCTCCAATTAAATCAAATTCCCAGATTTCGGTTGAAGGAATAGAATCAATTCTCATTGCAGCAAGAATATTTGGTTTACCATTAATTATATACTTGTTACTTACTTTATTAATTATTATTGTTATATGGATTCGATTTACAGTGGCTCACAAAAGTACTGCAACAAAAAAAAATCAATTTTCAAATCAATATAACTCAAGAAATATAAATCTCATAATAATAAATTTGTGTTTATTAAATAGCCTTGGTTCTATACTTTATATTAATATAAAATTTATTATAAGTTAATTATAAAATTCTAGAAATATATTTGTTGATTTAAAATTTCTATGTTGCATTACATATGTGATTTTTTAAAAATTCTATATTTTTTAATTTTCTAAAAAAAAATAAAATAAAAAAAATAATAAAAAATATATATTCTAATTGTTTACTATATATTACCATCTTGTATACCCTCCCCTTGCCTTCATCACATCTTGTATCCTTTGTGGCATTGACTCAATTAACTTAGTACAAACCTCAAGATTAATATCATTCCACACATCTTGAATCTGTTCCCACAACTGATCTTTCTTTGTAACTTTTACAGGAAGTTTCCTTAATCTTCTGTCTACTTCATTCCATAAATGTTCAATAGGATTTAGATCTGGAGATTGAGCTGGCCACTCAAGTACCTTTATATCATTTTTCTCAAACCAATCCTTAGTAAGTTTAGCAGTATGTTTGGGGTCATTATCCTGTTGAAAAATGACATCTTCTTTATTTAGATTATACCAAGAGAGTGTTCCTAAAAAATCTTCTGTAAGTATTCTTCTATAAAGTTCACTATCCATCTTCCCATCTATCTTACAGAGGATTCCTACACCAAGTGAAGTAAAGCACCCCCATACCATAATATTCCCACCTCCAAATTTCACAGTTGGTTTTACATGAGAGTCGCTTAAAGGTTCTCCCACTTTCTTCCAACAATACTCTTTACCATCACTACTAAAAATATTAAATTTGCTTTCATCTGACCTAATTACCTTAGACCAATCTGAAATCGTCCAATGGAGATGTCTCTTCGCGAAGGCAAATCGCCGATTTCGATGTGTCTTCTTGAGATACGGCTTTTTAATTTTAGTTCTTGCTTTTAGACCGTTTCTCCGGAGGATTCGGCATATGGTTTCGGCGCTTACCTCTATATTTTTGTCCCTTTCGAGTTGCTCCTTCGCTTGAATTGCCGTGGGTGCTTCGTTAGATGTTATAAGTCGAAGCACTTTTCGTTCATCACGGCCGGTAATTATACGTGGGCGCCCAGATTTCGGTCTATTTTCGTTACTACCAGTCTCTTTTAATCGTTTATTTATTCTAGAGACGATAGAATAGTGGACTTCTTCAACGTGGGCAACATAACGGACGGTATTTCCCTCTTCGAGAAGCGCAGCTACCCTAGCTCGTTTCTCGGCAGATATCTGTTTCATGGGTGGTTTTTTTTTTTATAAAATTATAAAAAAAGATCGGCGGAAGGTTTTTCTTAATATGGAAAAGGTGGTTTATTAAAAAAATAAATTAAATAAAAATTATTTTTTTATTTTTTTAATAAGTCGCAAAAGAATTGCAACAATAAAAATAAATAAAACGATTAACATCAGGTGACACAAGATGTTAATCGCGATAATCACAATATTAATATTAAATTAAATATTAAATAAATATAAAAAAATAAAATTTTTTAAAATTTTTTATTAAAATTAATAAAAAATACTACAACAAAGATATTTTTTTTTTTGTTGCAGTACTTTTGTGAGCCACTGTATATAGAATGCAAAGAAAAAAAAACAAGAATTTACAAAATATATGAATGGGCAGAGCTCAGTGTCATAGACACATCGAATAACTGAAAAATTATGAGCAGTAAGGGTGAAAGACTCAATTGATATAAAGGCTGGCTCAATAATTGCGCCTTTGGCTAATTAATTTTACGCCAGCTAAATTCTGGCTAAATTCTGGCTCAAAGGCTAATTAAATTGCGCCGGCTAAATTTTGGCTCAAAGGCTAATTAATTTTTTTCTGGCTCAAAAGCTAATTAAATTGCGCCGGCTAAATTTTGGCTCAAAGGCTAATTAATTTTTTTCTGGCTAAATTCAGGCGCAATTTCTGATTGGCTGGCGCAATTTTGGTCACGTGACAAAGGGTTGATCAGATAAAATTATTAATTAATTTTACCAATATTAACATTTTAATATATTGTTTTAAAATAGCTATAATTTGGTCAATTTTAATGTTACAGAAATGAAATATATATCATCTTGTAGCTAAGAACCAGATCTTTCGATCTGTCATAGGAATATCATAGTAAAAAATCGCTCCTAGTTACGTAAAATTGATTTGAAATTAAAGTTAAAATTAATTATTTTTAAAAATTTAAAAATAATTATTTAATAAATTTTATAATTGCGCAGCCAATCAGAATTGCACCATTATTTAGCCTTTGCACCATTATTTAGCCTTTGCACCAGAATTTAGCCATTGCGCCTGATTGCGCCGTGGCTAAATTCTGGGCTCAATTGGCTAAATTAAATCTGGCTAAATTCCTGGCTCAATTTGTATTGCGCCTACCATCCCTAATGAGCGGAACTCAATATCTTCGACACTTGAAATGTTCTACTTTAGCAAAAGTTTATCCCATCGATATCGTATTGATAATGGATCATCGGCCGGTCTGCGAATATCAATAATTACATAATGTTTTTTTATTACTTCATAAACTTTTTTTGCTAGAGATTCATAATCATCATACATATCTTTAAGGACACGCTTTAGACTATCTAATGTTCCAAACCAATGATGTACTGAAATATGTGTTTCATTTCCTCGTATATTCTGATTAATTTCAAAGTAACGTTGACCAATAAAAATTGAGCTAATATTATTATGTCGTCCAGACCTAAAAAAAGGTATAATTTTTAGTTGAGTTGATAACGGTTCCCCAGCAAGATTTTGAATTTTGAAATATCAGGTAATTTATCAGGAGTAATTATTTTAAAACGTACATCTTCATACCAAGGAGTCTCTTTATCCTTAGCTATAAATTCATAAAAATATTATACTGTTTTCCACAAGTACTCATCTTCATGTAAAGCAACAACTAATAAATCATCACAAGGAATATACCTTTCCCCATAGTTTCCATCCTTCGGTACTTTCATCAGTAAATTTTTTTAAACGTAAGCCTTCGAAGTCCTTCACTCCGTTAACCTTCGAATACCTCCAACATAAACGTAATATTTACGAAGGTTATTGGTACCGAAAACCTTCATTTTTATTAATAAAACGTAATACTCCGGAGGTTATTGATATCGATAACCTTCAATAACCTTCACTTTATCATAATAAACGTAATATTTGCGAAGGTTATTGGTCCGATAACCTTCAATAACCTTTGAAAACAAAATTATTACAATAACCTCCGACATAAAAAATTTCCTGATGTTATCTTTTTCACCAAGCATAATTGGATAAATTTTTGAATATTTACTTCCAAGAAGCAGATATACTACCATTTCCGTTTTTCCAGATTCAGAAGTTCCTGCAATTACTAATCTAAATGGCTGTTTCGGAGAAAAATTGTTATTTTGTTTTTTTGATATAGATTCATCTGGATTACGAAGACTGTAATATTCCATATTTAGAATAGATTATTATTTTTTATATATGTATATTCTGATAAAATAAAAAATATGTATATGTATATTCCGATAAAATAAAAAATATGTATATTCCGCTAAATTGATCAACTTATCATATGAGCGGAGCTCAGTGTCTTCGACACTTGATATGTGTCATAAAAGGAATTCGAAGATAATAGAATCTGCATGCATCATATAGTCATGCGATACACTGATTACTAAATTTAATTAGTACCCCTTACACCTGCATATCTATGTGAAAAACATCTCAAAAGTGGATATATAACATCATTTTTTTATTCTGTCAGCTTCACTATTTATATTTATCGCAGAACTAAAGTACTATGTTATACTTTTTACACTAGTCGAAATGATCCAATTCAGCTAAAATTCGGCTATGCGATTTTCAGCTGAAATATAACCGAAAGTCAGACGAAATTTTTCTTTTTTTTTTGCTGATTATTATGCCAATTGGCAGCCAATTGGCAAAAATTCGATAATAAAAATTCTGATAGAAATCAGAAAGAAATATTCAAAA